>MCJB01016524.1:53372-88122 GCA_002018475.1 Nicotiana obtusifolia
GGGGGGGGGTGGGGGTCAGTTCGGACAATTATATGAGAATGAGAAGTTAGTTCCGGTCCGTTGGATGAGGTTTGAGGGACGGCTAAGATTTAATCTGACCAAACTAACCAAAAACGATGATGTTCTGCTTTGGAGGGGGATTGGACCGATTTGGAGATGGGTTTAGGTGTGCATGTGGAATGCAAATGGGCTATTGGAATTGCTTGGCCCAAAATGAAGGCTGAGGGCGCCTTCTCTCTTCTTTGTTCCATTTGCAAATCTAGCCAACTTAATTCTACTTGAAACTATTTTGCAGATTTGACCTACTAATCAAACTTGTGACCTAATGAACTTAATTAATTAATTAACCTTAAATGCAGAAAATAAGGGTAATTGAAAGCATTATTTATTTTATTTATTTATTTATTTATTTGTGATTTTTTTAATCTTAAGGAATGAAATTAAGAATGCACTTAAAATATAAAAATGTAAAAGAAAAAAAATATTTTTGACTTTTTCATGATTTAAAGTGCTTCTAATTATGAAAAATACAACTAAATGCCATAAGAATTCACAAAACAAAAAATAGAGAAAAATCCTTAGAAATTCTATAAAATTCATAGCTAATAAGAAGACTATTTTTGGACTTTTGAGGAGTAATTTCAAGTGGAGCAAAAATTACATGCTCACAGATAGTAATCTTAGTTGAATCGTTTTCTTTTTTGATTTGTGCTACAATAGTTTTCTAGGTTTTTACTTTGATTAGTGCATTATTTTGTAAGTTTTACTTTTACGATTAGTATTTTTATGTTTTCTGAAATTGTGTTTGTATTTTTGATGAAAATGCTATATATTCTTCAGTGATTTTTGGAGATGTTGAATTTTTTTTAAATAATTGAGACTCAAATAGATGATGCTATTAAAGTCTGAAGTTTATAATACTTCAAGCATAACTTAGGTCCATATTGAAGTTAGAAGGCTTTAATATATAACGTAGGCCAAAATTTCTGAAGTTTTTTAATCATTCTTTAATTTGGTCATCATTTAAGCCAAAATATTCTGAAGTTTTTTAATGATTCTTTAATTTGCTCTAAAGTTATAAGGCTGTAAAACATAACTTATGCCATAATGTTCTGAAGTTATTTTTCGCACCTGTAACTTTTTCAATAGAGGCATCTAAGAAATCTACAGCACCTAAAGCTCCTAATGTACCTAAAGCAACTAGAGCATGTAAGCTCCTCCAGCACCTGTTGCAGTACCTACAAAACCAGGGAAGAGATATTATGAGTTTGGAGATTAGTTTAATTGTCGTGCTTACTGGAAAGGGAACCACGATTTGAAGCGTTTAATTTCAACTTTTTTTACTCCTGCACAAAGGGAGAAGCTGAATAATGGTACAGTTCGGTATATCATGGCTATGGAGAATTTTTATTGCATCATGAAATTGGTTCATTGTTTGATCCTTTCTCACGTATTCACCAATGACCGAAATTCCATTAGTTTCAAAATTTTAGTCGTGATGTGTCGTTCAGCCTTAAAGACTTTCACATTATGAGCAATTTAAGGATCACAACACATAATGTTAAAAAAATCAATTAAACGAGATAGTAAGATTCTAAAGCGATATCTTGGGAATTCTAAGGGTGTGACGTTGAAGGACATTCGAGAGTATATGATACGGAATAAAATTAAATAGGATGATGTGAATTTCAAACACATATGTGAGAGTGATGATGATGTTGTGAAGCTTATGGAAATTCTTATTGTGGAGCCTATTTTGTTTGGAAGAAAACATGAATCAATTGGAGGAATATGCAGTTATTGTTGAAGACGATCAGGCTTGTGCTAATTATCCTTGGGGTAATGTGTCTTATGAGAAGCTGATTACTTCAATGAAAAAGTTTTTGGACAACAAGAATAAAAGCAATGCAACTGAGTATAGTGTAGGGGGGATTTTCATATCCATTGTGTGTTTGGTTCTATGAGCGCTTCCCAAATATTCAGGACAAATATTTAAAAGAGGACGAATATAGCCATGTCCCTCAGATTCTCAGGATATTATGTTATCTATTCTTGGGAGAGCCTAAATTTAAGAAACTTCATGAGCATTACTTCCGTAATCATACAGTAAGTTAATATTCTTTGTTTTTCTTTTTTTTTTCCTCCTTTCTATACTTTTGTTAATATGTTGACATATCAGTTTTATTTTATTTTTTCTAATATTTTTTTATTAAAAAGAAACATCAGAAATTTAGGGTATTGGAGATAATTCCTACCGAAGAGGAACTGAATTCAATGCCTTTAATTGGACAATTACCATGCAGCAGCAGTTGTTCGAAGGAGTGAATCAGGTTCCTTTAACTGGTGAATCACCACGTAGTCAGAGTCGATCAAAAGAAATGAATCAACTCCTTTAATTGGAGAATCACCTTGTACCTAGAGTTATTCTAAACGTTCTACAATGGCGTTTGATGATGAGTTAGTTAACACAGTATGTGATGCAAGTTTTTTATTTTTTTTATGTTTAGTCTGAAGTTTTTCATATTATTTTTTTCTTAACTACAACATGTTTTATGTGAAGTTTTTTTTGTATTTGCTGAAGTTCAGCAATGTTTTTAGCTGAAATTTTGTTCTGTGTTTGTTAAACTATAGCATGTTTTATCTGAAATTTTTGTTCTATATTTGCTGAACTTCAGCATTCTTTAGAGCTGAAGTTTTGTTCTATATTTGTAAAACTACATCATGTTTTGTCTGAAATTTTTGTTCTGTATTGCTGAACTTTAGTATTCTTAAAGCTGAAGTTTTGTTCTGCGTTTGTAAAATTACAACATATTTTGTCTGAAATTTATGTTATGTATTTGCTAAACTTCAACATTCTTAGAGTTGAAGTTTTGTTCTGTGTTTGTTAAACTATAACATGTTTTGTCTGAAGTTTTTGTTTTGTATTTGCTGAACTTCAGCATTCTTTAGAGCTAAAGTTTTGTTCTGTATTTTTAAAACTACATCATATATTTTCTGAAGTTTTTGTTCTGTATTGCTGAACTTCAGCATTCTTAGAGCTGAAGTTTTGTTCTGTGTTGTAAAACTACAGCATGTTTTATCTTAAATATTTCCTCTGTATTTGCTGAACTTCAGCATTTTTAGAGCTGAAGTTTTGTTCTGTGTTTGTTAAACTATATGCCTATTTGTTTTGAAGTTTTTATACTTTATTATTTCTGAAATTGTTGCATTGTTTATTTTTATACCGTAGGGTAATGAGAGAGGTTAAAAACCATGAAACGGAAGAAAGGCACATGATCGCGAAAGAGATTATTTAAGAGTTTCGACAGGACGAGCGATCTGTTGTTGTGGACGAGGTTGTGAGAAAAATCAAGGTAGGCTTATTTACAGAGAATTCTTTTTTCCAGCTAATGATATTGTTTTATTCAGAATAATCATTGTTAGTAATTTTTTATAGGAATATTTTGATTTAAAGTTTGAAAAGTTGTTTGAGATTATAGACAAGTCAAAAGGAAGAGATGATGGCGATATAGATTTTGAATTCATGAACTATCGACAATGTGATAAGATGAACGAGTCCTTCGAACCTCAATCTATATTAATGATGCTCATGATGGACTGCAGAAAGTCCCAGATGAAAATGCCAGAGGTGAGCAAGCGACAGTTGAAGGGAAAGTTCAAGTGGAAGGTTCTAATGTTGATAGACAGAGCAAAGATGCTGGATATGATGAACAGTTATCAACCGAGAATATAGGAAGCAAGAAAGGTGCAGATGATGAAGCTGTCGGCACTGAAGAACATGTACCGAGTTTAGATGTGTGTACTCCTATTGCAAAAGGCAATGCGTTTGCGGAAGCATTAGTTATTTGCCAAGAAACTTTAGGTGGAGACACACGGGAAGTTGTCATTACATGTATAAATATGTTCTATATTAATATATATATTAGGTTATTGATTTTTTCCCCTATAAATATGCAGTGGAAGTCGAAAATAGTGGCGCTTCAATTGATACGACTCAAAAACTCTCCAATGATGCTGCACCATTGCATGAAGATGGAGTCGAGAAAATCCTTCTGCAGAATACTCTAAGGCTTGCCGATGATGCTGCACCATTGAATGCAGCTGGAGGTGCTGAGGTAGACAAAGGTATGCAGTCCGGGGATAGTGCAGTGGAAGGCAAATGTCAAGGTATTATA
The DNA here is from genome assembly GCA_002018475.1 of Nicotiana obtusifolia. Lineage (NCBI taxonomy): Eukaryota > Viridiplantae > Streptophyta > Magnoliopsida > Solanales > Solanaceae > Nicotiana > Nicotiana obtusifolia. Next base: position 57,548 of record MCJB01016524.1, read on the forward strand.
TACATCACGAACATATCATATTTGATCCAAGTTTTTATGGCTCATAGACAGGTGTGAAGTGTCTTTTTAGTATTTTCAAAATTTACTCAGTATTATTAAATATTTTTTCTTTTTTTTTTTGCATGAAGATACAGGCACATCTGAGGATTATGCAAGCGAATCCATTGGTACGCAAATAACTATCTGTATCGCAACACTTAGACAAGGTGGTTATTTCTTGCAATGCAATTACAAGGTGTTTTTTTGACTAATGTGTGTTTGTATCAGTTGTATTTACATATATATTTTCCTTGTTTTTTAAATCTCATCTGATGCATCACAACTTCTTCTAAATCCTAAGAGAAGAAAGTTGTCCACTTCTCCTAAAGTTTTGTTTGACACCAGTGATATCCCTAACTTTAATTTATGTTTATTTTCACTAGGTAGTACACAAGAGACTGGTCCAAAAGGTAACTCTGCTGGTGTTTTTGTTGATGAAGTGAGACAAGAACATCATGAACAATTGGGAGTTGGAGAAGTATCTGTTCGTATGGTTGTGGATTTTGCCCCTGCTGCTGAACCACAGCAATTAGTTGAGACTGAGCAGCAGGAGCAGCAAGCAAAACGAAAAACCAGCTAAAGTAGGGAAAAGGAATCATATGGTCAGTATTTGATCGAAATCTCCTTACGTCATTCTTAAACAAAAGGCAAGGAGGCAAGATTTGAAACAGGAAATACTACACGAAGATGTCCCTTCCATTATTTCAAGCAAGACAGCGGATTGATATAGAGATTTACAGACTGGTTGAAGAAGGATGCCGGGGAATATGATTCCAAGCCATTCAAATTAGCTTAAATTGACATTCCAAAGTCATTCTTTGCCGAGCTTGTGAACCCTAACTCTGATTATGAGGATGATGTAAGTGATTATATTTGTTTTTGAATTGGTTTTGAACTGCATTTCCTAAAACTTCAGCCTTATGTTTGTTTGAAGTTTTTGTACTGTAATATGGTAAACTTCAGACTTATGCATGCAGAAGTTTTTTAGTTCATTTCCTAAAATTTTATATTAAATATGCCGAAGTTTTGTCCTACGGTTTGTAGTTTTGTAATGAATTTTTGCTAAACTTCAGACTTATGCATGCAGAAGTTTTTTAGTTCATTTCCTAAAACTTCATACAAAACATGCTAAAATCCTGCAGTCTGTGGTTTTGTAATGAGTTTTTTGCTAAACTTTAGACTTATGCATGCTGAAGTTTTTTAGTTCATTTCCTAAAACTTCATACTAAACATGTTGAAGTTTTGTCATGCAATCTGTAGTTTTGCAATGAGTTTTTTCTAAACTTCAGACTTATGCATGCTGAAATTTTTTAGTTCATTTCCTAAAACTTCATACTAAACATGCCGAAGTTTTGTCCTGTAGTCTATAGTTATATAATGAGTTTTTGCTACACTTCAGACTTATGCATGCTGAAGTTTTTTAGTTCATTTCTTAAACTTATTTTTTAATCTGAACTATATTGTGGTTAAGTTCACATATTTTCTTTTTATGTTGTTGATTGCAGCATATCGAAGTGGTCATATACTTCTTGCGCAAGCAATATTGCTATCACTTTTCAAGTTATCCAGTATCAAAATGTGCAGTAAAAAATTTGCTTTTTGATCAGTATATGACTAAGTTGGCTCGTGTTCATCCTTCAGATGAACAAAAGGAGAAAATTAGAATGAAGGAAAAGAGAATGGAAGAGAAAAAAAAATGGAGGAGAAAAAGGATAGGAGCAAATCAAAGAGAAAGCGGGCTGTCGAAAAAAAAATTGAGGAAGTGGTGGAATCTGAAGAAGTGGAGATTGAGAAACTTACTGAGTTTAGCTGGTTTATTGAAGAATCAAATGATGAAAAGGTGATCAACTACGTAAAAGGCATTGACCTTTCATGTGGTATCTCATGGGCATCTGTTGATAAAGTATTCTTTCCCATTTCGACTTAAGCCAAGACCTGGTCAGTTATTTACGCACTACTTTCTTGGGATTCTGCACTTTAAAACCAAAACTATATATGTGTTCAATTCCTTGAGTGATTTACCATATGACAGTGCGTTGGAACATGTTCAAAATTATGCTCGGTTGATTCCACACTTCCTCGAATCCTTAAAATTTGGCAGTCAAAGTGAAACTTATGGGAAAAATGCTCCAAAAGATTTTACGATTAAGTAGATGAAAACACACTTACAGCAGAACAAGTATGTGTTTGGGATATGTTTACCATGCATCTTATTTTTATGGTTTTTTTCTTTACTTTAAAGTTGTGCTATTGTGTTAATTAATCTTCAATTTTTTTTCATATTTTTTTTGTAGTGTTGATTGTAGTATATTTGCTCTTAAATTCTTTGAGTTGCAACTGAAGCAAGAGGATCTCTTCAAATTCAACAAAGTGATGTTTTGACATTCAGGAGAGAATTGACTGTCAATCTTTGGGCTCATGGAAAGTGGAAGGAAGAAAGCGGTTATAAAACTCCAGAAGAGCAACTAGGACATGACTATGGAGAATATGAAAATGCTCTATGTGATTATTTTTGATAGAGAATGAATTGTAAATGAAAAATAATTTTTTTGATAGATACTATATTAATTTTTTTTAACGAAGTAAGTGAAAATAAAATTGGGTTTGAGAAGATAGATTTTTCATGAATTATGTGTTGTCTATCTTTTAAATTTTGTTGTCTTCACATTTTTAGTCTGAAGTTTCGTTTGAAGTTGTCTTGGATTCTATCAAATACCTTTGTCTCTTTTAGCATGAAGTTATATTTGCATTTGTATCTAAGATTTCAGACTAATCAGTCTAAAGTTACATTACATAGTATTCAAAACTGTGGACTTATCAGTTTGAAGTTTGGTCTAAAGTTGTCTTACATTTGTATCTAAAACTTCAGGCTAATCAGTCTAAAGTTACATTACGTCGTATGCAAAACTATGGACTTATTAGTCTGAAGTTTGGTCTAAAGTTGCCTTACATTTGTATCTAAGACTTCAGACTAATCAGTCTAAAGTTACATTACGTAGTATTCAAAACTTTGGACTTATTAGTCCAAAGTTACATTCCTTTGTAAATCTCTTGTAATCATCGTGCACTCTTTGTAAATCTCTTGTGATATATTACATATGAGTTCTTTCTAAATTTCCTTCTTGTTCTTTGTTTCGAATGGATGGAAAGGCCTGTCCATGTATGAAAATAAAGTAAATATGAAAATAAAGTAAATATGAAAATAAAGTAAGTACGGTCCATGTATGAAAATAGAGTAAGTGCACTCTTTGAAAGTTAGTTTATTGTAGTGCGAAAATTTTCTGAGTTATGAACAGCTAACGTTGGTTATAGTACAAAAATTTTCTGAGTTGTGTAGCTTGGCAAGTCGTCCCTGAATGGGTTGTTGAAGCCAGCCCCCTTTGTAGGAAAACTTTTGCGACTATAAACTAATTAACTGTTTGTGTAGCTTGGCCAGAGCCAGCCCCCTTTTTGTTGGGAAACTTTCGTACCTATGATTAATCTTGTTTTCCTCGAGTCTCTTGCTTAGTTCCTTGTACTGTGGTTTCGTACCTATGACTAGGCTTGCTTTCACGGAGTCCCTTGCTTTCTTCTTATACTGTGGTATTAGAGCCAGCCCATCCTTTCGGAGGGAGGAACAGTTTATTAAATATGTCTGAGTCATTTCCATCATCGTCTTCCTTAGCAAAAATGAATATGTCCTCTACTCTGTATAAAACCCTGTCCAAAAAATATGATTACCTCTATGAAGTAGATATCCTACCAGATGAACAAAAGGTGTCTTCCACCGAACTACCTCTTATAAACCCTTACTCAGCCTTCGCCAGAAATTCATTTGCACCCTGGACACAAATTTGTTCCCTTGTCCAGCACAGACCAAAAGGAGTCAAGGAATATGTTGCTGCCTCAAAACTTGACCAGCATCCTATTCTTGCCACTCGAGAGGAACAATTTATCACACTTCAAATACCAGATGATTTTCCCAGGCAATGGAGAGATCATGGGTTTACCCATATCCATTTTGGTGCTATTCGAATCGCTTTAACATATCACGAAAGAAAAGGTCAACCTGTTGTAGCTCGACTTTCTCTTCTAGATGCAAGATACTTGGAGTACCAATATGCAAATTTAGGTACTGCAGAAGTTACCTTGAATGCTGGGACAGTCTTCATCACAATCTTTCCAAATTTCAACATGTCCCTTTATGATCCATACCTAACCGAAGCACTAAAAATCCAAGTCCAAATCCAAGGAGCCCCTCAAGCCAAAGATTCCATCCAAGCCACTCTTCATCACCAGATGGCATGGTGAGTCCAAAATCATGCCATGGATCTTTGCCTTCCCGAAGGAGAAAATGCTTTACTCCTAAATATTGATGCTACCAAAGGAAACACCATGTGCACCCAAATACCCAGACAAATTTCAAGAGATGAACTTGTCAAAATTCTTCCTAATTCCTGGATCACAAATTATGAAAAGTTAAGAGAACCGGAGGAATCCCTACAATTTAGTGAACCAACTTTTACCAAAAGAAATGACAAAACCGTTTGCATAAGCTTCGACCATTCCCACATCAAAAAACCCAATAAAACCATCTTTTCTTGCCAAATGATCCAATCCAAAGATACAACAGATACATACCCTAAACCTGATGAAGAACTCTTTTGGAATATACAAAACATCATGGAAGAACATGACTTGTCAAAGTTTTGACAAAAATGGACAGAATACTTAGTGGTTCAAATGCCCCTTTACGGGACACTGCCCTTGGGATCTTGATTGCGACTGTCAAGACTGTTTAGAAGATCCAAATGAAGAATATGATGAACACCACCAGCGACATGGAGAAAGGTTCGGCCTCAACAAAACCAAACCAAAATTCAAGAAAAGGGGGAAAATCACTGAAAAACAATTTCAAGCCAGATATGAAAATAAAGACCCTTCAATTGGCTCATTAAGCCGTCCAGGTAAATATGAATTTCTTGTCAGTTACAAACCCCAGGAATGGCCAAAATTACCAGAAAAATTCACTCCAAGTTGGGAGGATAGTGAAACTACACCGAAACCCCAATCACCACCAGTCCATACCTCACAACCCAAAAAGTCACCTGAACTTAAAACTTCACCAATTTCGAAAATCACAAATTCCCCACAACCACAGATATTCATGCTGAGTCCTTCAAGCTCCAGTCATACCCAAGACTTTCCTTCACTACAACCTTTTAAAAAGGAGGGAATAAGCCATGCTCCAAAAATTCCCAAGAAAAACGTAGTGCTACCTACTGGAGAAAAACCCCCCAACAAGTGACATCGAGGCAACAATAAACTGGTAATCCGAAAACTCCATCTGCCAAAACAAGGTACTGACCAACATTGGCAACACCATAAAGAACGTGGCCCATACACAAAACAAAATGATGAGCAAGGTGGAAACAATTGAGAAAAAGATGGAGCAAACATCGTCTCGCCATGAAGGACTAATCAAAATATTGGAACTAAAGTTGGCAAATTTACAATATGAGATTTGTCCGCCAGGAACTTTACTTTTCCAATTTTTCCAACAACAACAAAAAGAGACAGTTTCCCTCAAAGAACAGATTCAGCTCTTAAGAAATGACCACTTTAAGCCACAAACAACCCCGGTTGTCCCTTCAAAACCTACTTTCTTCCCTATGTCTCCACAATTATATTCCCCACCTAAATTAGACAACACCTTTTCTACTTTTTCATCTGCCTCACAAAATCCATTCTCTTTCACCCAACCCGTAAAAGAAGAACAAAAGTTTGATATTGCAAAATTGGTTTGGGAAAGAAAAGATGCAATTGCAGCACAGAAAAAAATGAAGAAACGGCGAGACCAAGGAGAAAGCTCAAAAGGGTTCAACCCCGAAAATCTGATGATTTCTGACCAGAAGGCTCCAAACCTCTATGTCTCCCAGCCAAGATGCATTTTAGAAGAAGATACTCCATGGTCAGAATCTCTGAATTCATCAGAAGATGAATCAATGGAAGATAGCTCTCAATCAAGCAATGAATCCACAACAAACTCTTCCGAAGATGATAATCCTCCAATATTTGTAAACCAGCCAAGAGAGCCAGAAGTATCTGAAGTAGATGACGAACAAGAAAGCATGACAGATGAGCCAATTCCAGAAAGAAGATATGAGCCCATGGTGTCCAAGCCAGTTGGAACCGGCTTTCATACTTTCACCTTAGACGACGTCAAGGTTTCAAAATGGCCTCAGAGGATCCAAGACTTCTATACTTGGATGGTGACCAAAAATTTAGCAAAACGGAAAAAGTATGTCATCTTGTCAGAACTCACTTCACGGTTCTCAGGAATCCTCAGAGATTGGTGGAACTCACTTGGATTTCAAGACAAAAATACTTTTCTTACTTCCCAAGATTTTGCCTTCAACATCCGAGTCCTACATGAAGTTTTCTGCGAAGATACTGGCCAAAGACAGGAGAAAATGCGAAGACAACTCTTCGAGATGAAGTGTGTGTCATTCGACAGAAATGATATTGACAGACATTTTGAAAAAATGGCCAAGATATACTTTGAAATCGGCGGAGACATCAATCTGAAGCAAGCCTTTGTCTCTTTCCTTCCAAAATTACTGGCAAGCCGAACCATGACCATCATTGAAGAAAAGTTCCAGTTTATAACCATCCCACAAATTGGTTACATCAGGCGGGCTATTTTCATCACATTGGATGACATTTGTACGAAGCGCTCAGCCCTAAAGCAAATTATCCAACACAATCCAGCACTTGACAAAGCATGCCGTAAAACTGATCTAATCACCGGATCAGGATGTTCCTGCAGCACGTCTAGACGACGAAAAGAATTCAGGAGATTCAGATGGCCAAAAATTCCAGATGGAAAATCAAGATCCACGAGACGCCCAAAATATTTCAGACGCAGAAGGCCAGGAAATTTTCACAGGAAGGACAGATGCTTTATTTGCCATAAGATTGGACATTTCGCAAAAAATTATCCCTAATCAAGAAGATCTGTCAAACTCCTTGAAGAGATTGAAGATTACACTGGCATACATCTTGGAAAAGAGGAGGACCTTGAATCTATATTCTCTGCAGATGACGAACCCAATGAAGAAACTATATTCTCTCTCGATATCTATGAAGATCAAGGCAATGATCAGTACCAAATTTCAAAACCAGTGATCGAAGCCCGAGAAGAGATCAATGCTCTCACAGTCGTTCCTCAAGTAGAACTCAAAGTCTATTCATCCAAATGGGATAAACCAGCTCGAGTTATCGCTTTCATCGACACCGGAGCTGCATCCTCACTCATAAATCTTGCTGTTCTCCCTGAAGATCAATGGGTGCCGCACTTTAAAGATTTCAACACTGCATCAAATACAATCTTAACCACAACTGTCATTACAAAGCACCCGGTCACAATTGAGTTCTTTCCAGCATTGAAGTACAGAACCAAGCTGCTAGGATCTGATGTGCCAGGAAAAGATCTTATTATTGGATTCGACATTTACAGGCAACTTAGAGATCAACTCCAGATCAAGGCTAACGGGATAGCTTTTAAAAAGTAGTTCAGACCTTATTCTGAGATTCCAAGGCTATTCCAAATCACTGATGACGAACAAATCAAAGAGATTGAGTATAATCTCATTGAACATTCATGTGCTGAATCCCACAAGGATTTCATGAAGAAAGGAAAAAGCCCATTATGGAAAAACCAAGAGTTTTTTATCAAGCTCCCTTTCAAGAAAAATGAAAACATCAATCCGACAAAAGCCAGTCATTCAGGCATGAATCCAGATCATCTTCAGCTTCCAAAGAAAGAATGCGAAGAACTTTTGGAATTTGATCTGATAGAGCAGTCGAATTCACAATGGGCATGCGAAGCATTTTATGTCAACAAAAGAGCTGAGCAAACAAGAGGAAAACTCAGGTTAGTTATTAATTACCAGTCACTAAACCATTTCCTCCAAGATGATAAATTCCCCATCCCAAATAAACTCACTCTTTTCTCCCACTTAGCCAAGGCCAAATATTTTTTTAAGTTTGATTTAAAATCTGGATTTTGGCAATTGGGAGTCCACCCTGAAGAACGACCCAAAACGGGATTTTGCATCCCCGATCATCACTTCCAGTGGAAAGTCATGCCCTTCGGGTTGAAAACTGCACCCTCCTTGTTCCAAAAAGCCATGATAAAAATCTTCCAACCCATCCTCCATACCTCCTTAGTTTATATTGACGACATCCTGTTATTTAGTGATACATTGGAAGAACATGTCAACTTGCTTCGTCAATTTGAGACATTAGTAACACAATACGGAATCATGCTCTCAGCAAAAAAGATGGTTCTTGCTCAAAAGGAGATTGATTTTCTCGGATGACTTCATATGGTGTTTGATATTACCTTGCTGCTTCCCGGACTCTTTCCCAGTGAGGATGGGTATTGGTATAATTCCAGCTCGCCCATTCTTTTGGCCATATCTCTTTTGGGATGCACCTATTTTGCTGGAAAATGATTCTTTGTGCCTCGCTATACTCTTCCTCCATTGATAAAATGGACGCGGGAAATTTCCACCAGAATGACGCCTCGGCTTGCGCCTGGACTTTTCGATTAATGATCTTTACTGGTCTATGAAACATGAATAATTTTGCTGCATAGGAATTACTGAAACATTTCGTCCAATATCTTCTAGGCTTGAACCATAGTAAAAATACTCTAAGGGATGGTGCAATGGTATCAAAATCCTGGAAGACGTTGCATTTGAATTCCATGAATATATAATATTGATGGCATAGGTACCAGAAAAACCATAGTAGTTCTTGTGGAAAATCTTTGGCTTGAGCTATGAATATATGGCAGAATGGATATTCTGGATTGACGCCAAAAGGTTTGAGAATGGATCTTCCATATTGCCTGAAGACTAGGAGCTCATAATAAGTTCTTCTTTCCATAAAAATTGAAGGATCAAAGGGATCCATGAGGTTGAACAACTCCGGTGGATGATCTGTTGGCTTCAATGAACTAGTTCCCGGTGTATTTGAAAACATAAAGATGTGACTGTTTGGCTTCAGTTTTGCTGGGGAAAATCTTTTTGAGAATTCTTCCGGTCGCGATAAAAATAATGCGAGAATATTATCCTTTCCTTTCAGGTGCTTGACTTGAAACTTGTATGGAGAGAACCATTGTGCCCACCTGAGAATCTGAGGATTGGGGATAATTTTTGAATTTATCCGGATCATTTTTGTGAAAGCCTTCATATCCATTTCTACTAGAAATTCTGTATGGATAAGGAAGAAATTGAATTTCTTAATTCCATTCTTTACTGCAAGAATTTCTTTGAAGGTGGAGTGATAATGTTGCTCGGCATCTTTAAACTTTCCACTGGCGTATCCGCATATTTTCCGCTGGCCATCTTTTTCTTCAAATAGAACAGCACTCCAATATTCATGGCTGGCATCAGTTTGCAGTAACTTTTTTTCCATCTGAAGGGATGTAGAGAGACTTGACATTTTTACATATCTCCTTTATTTTTTTGACTGCTTCATCCTGTTTCTCTCCCCATGATGGTGCATTTTTCTTGAGCATTTCTGTGAGCGGTGAAATGTATGTAGAGATGTTTGGGATGAAATCTCTTACATAATTTATTACACCCAAGAAATGTTGGATCTGCTTTGTTGTGAGGTTGGTATCTGGAAATTTAAGTAATTTCAGACATATATGTTGTCCTGGACTGTATTCACCTTGGGCAAAATGCATTCCGAGAAAATCAATCTCCTTTTGAGCAAGAACCATCTTTTNCAGGTTAGTTATTAATTACCAGCCACTAAACCATTTCCTCCAAGATGATAAATTCCCCATCCCAAATAAACTCACTCTTTTCTCCCACTTAGCCAAGGCCAAATATTTTTTCAAGTTTGATTTAAAATATGGATTTTGGCAATTGGGAATCCACCCTGAAGAACGACCCAAAACGGGATTTTGCATCCCCGATCATCACTTCCAGTGGAAAGTCATGCCCTTCGGGTTGAAAACTGCACCCTCCTTGTTCCAAAAAGCCATGATAAAAGTCTTCCAACCCATCCTCCATACCTCCTTAGTTTACATTGATGACATCCTGTTATTTAGTGATATATTGGACGAACATGTCAACTTGCTTCGTCAATTTGAGACATTAGTAGCACAATACGGAATCATGCTCTCAGCAAAAAAGATGGTTCTTGCTCAAAAGGAGATTGATTTTCTCGGAATGCATTTTGCCCAAGGTGAATACAGTCCAGGACCGCATATATGTCAGGAATTACTTAAATTTCCAGATACCAACTTCACAACAAAGCAGCTCCAAAAGTTCTTGGGTGTAATAAATTATGTAAGAGATTTTATCCCAAACATCTCTACATACATTTCACCGCTCACAGAAATGCTCAAGAAAAATGCACTATCATGGGGAGAGAAACAGGATGAAGCAGTCAGAAAAATAAAGGAGATATGTAAAAATGTCAAGTCTCTCTACATCCCTTCAGATGGAAAAAAGATACTACAAACTGATGCCAGCCATAAATATTGGAGTACTGTTCTATTTGAAGAAAAAGAGGCCAGCGGAAAATATGCGGATACGCCAGTGGAAAGTTTAAAGATGCCGAGCAACATTATCACTCCACCTTCAAAGAAATTCTTGTAGTAAAGAATGGAATCAAGAAATTCAATTCCTACCTTATCCATACAGAATTTCTAGTAGAAATGGATATGAAGGCTTTCCCAAAAATGATCCGAATAAATTCAAAAATTATCCCTAATCCTCAGATTCTCAGGTGGGCACAATGGTTCTCTCCATACAAGTTTCAAGTCAAGCACCTGAAAGGAAAGGATAATATTCTCGCAGATTTTTTATCGTGACCGAAAGAATTCTCAAAAAGATTTTTTCCAGCAAAACTGAAGCCAAACAGTCATATCTTTATGTTTTCAAATACACCAGGAACTAGTTCATTGAAGCCAACAGATCATCCACCGGAGTTGTTCAACCTCATGGATCCCTTTGACCCTTCAATTGTTATGGAAAGAAGAACTTATTATGAGCTTCAAGTCTTCCGGCAATATGGAGGATCCATTCTCAAACCTTTTGGCGTCAATCCAGAATATCCATTCTGCCATATATTCATAGCTCAAGCCAAGGATTTTCCACAAGAACTACTATGGTTTTTCTAGTACTTATGCCATCAATATTATATTTTCATGGAATTCAAATGCAACGTCTTCAAGGATTTTGATACCATTGCACCAGCCCTTGGAGTATTTTTACTATGGTTCAAGCCTAGAAGATATTGGACAAAATGTTTCAGTGATTCCTATGCAGCAAAATTATTCATGTTTCATAGACCAGTAAAGATCATTAGTGGAAAAGTCCAGGCGCAAGCCGAGGCATCATTCTAGTGAAAATTTTCCGTGTCCATTTTATCAATGGAGGAAGAGTATAGCGAGGCACAAAGAATCATTTACCAGCAAAATAGGTGCATCCCAAAAGAGATATGGCCAAAAGAATGGGCGAGCTGGAATTATACCAATACCCATCCTCACGGGGAAAAAGTCCGGGAAGCAGCAAGCGAATATCAAACACCATATGAAGTCATCCGAGAAAAGATCACTAATGACATTTCCAGATTAAAGCTGCGAATTACATCTCTCAGTCCAAAGGGAAAGGAACATAGCAGTGAAGAACCGTCAAGTTCCAGGCGCTACTTCACAAGATCTTCGAAAAGATGCCTGAAAGACAATTCTATGATCGATAAAGGATAATTGTCTTAATCCTTGCTAATCCCCCGTTAACTTCATACTTATCTTTTTGTCTCTACCAGCTACTTTTTGTCTTTTATCACCTACTTTATATTACATTTAATTTGTCTGACCATGAAATAGTAAATGACCTGAAAAGTTACTTTCGCATTTATAAATAGTAAATGAAGGCTTTCAATTGATTAGGTGCAAACTTTGACTTTTCAGCCTGAAGTTATATTTTTAGTATAAAAAACAATGGACTTATTAGGCTGAAGTTACATTCCTTTGTATTGTTAAACTTCACAATTATCTTTTTGTATTTACCACTTCCTTGTTGTCTTTTACCACCTACTTATATTGTTAAATTCAATTTCTCTGACCATAAAACAGTAAACAGGCCTGAAAAGTTACTTTTGCATTTATAGATATTAAATTGATTAAGTGCAAATTTTGACTATGTTAGCAACTTCTTCACTTGAAATTTTCATATTCATCCATAGCCTTCTATCATATTTCTTTAAATTGATATTCATCTATAGCATTTTATCTTTTTAAAGAACAATTGTTTGATGCTAGCGGAAGCAGAAAACTTACAATGGATGAACATATACAGAAGTGGAAGAGTTTAAAGTCTGATTGGCATAGTAAAGTACCAATGGATAATCTTATGCAGAAGTTGGAGCAAATAAAGGCTGATTGGGAAAGAATCAGACCACAGTTTTTGGCCGATGAATCATTCCAGAATAGGCTGAACCTCAAACGCAGTTATAAAGGTTATTTGACCTCGTTCGACAAGGTTGTGCAGCAGTTTGATTCTTTTAAATTTCCCATCAGGGACAACATGCTAAAGATGAAAAATACATTAAAGAGTCTTCCTTATTGTCACGACCCTAACCTCGAACCCGGTCGTGATGGCGCCTCTCGTAAAGACAAGGCCAGCCAATTTAACCAAAATCTCATTTTAAGCAGTTAATTAACATAAAAACAATATAATCATGATTTAATAGCAATCATTCGCGAAAATACAGCTAACCATAATAGAAACCATCCCGACACAGCCCAAACCGGGGTGTCACAAGTCATGAGCAACTATGGATCCTGATACAAGTCTACTAAATACAATATCTGGCACAACTGTTTGAAAAACATGGAAACGATAAGATAAGGGAGATAGGGGGCTGCTGACGCCAACAGCTACCTCGTAGTCTCTGAATCACCGCCTGGACGGGAGGAGTCGGCACTCCGGAGCGGAACCAACAACGCCTGAATCTGCACATATGGTGCAAGAGTAACGTGAGTACTCCAACCCAGTGAGTAATAAATATAAATAACGGCTGAAAGTAAGAAAGCACGTAAAGCACAAGGCATTCTATAAGGAAGCAATAAAACATCATTTGAAAACAGTAAATCAGTGAGAAATAAAGTAAAATCTCCTTATCAACAATTCCACCCCTCGGGCAATATCGCAGAATAGTACCAGCCCCTCGGGCTCAAATCTCAGAACAATACCAGCCCCTCGGTCTATCACATGGAACAGTATCAACCCTTCGGGCTATTTCTCACATCACAATGGGTACCCGCGCTCACTAGGGTATACAGACTCCGGGAGGGGCCTCTTACGGCCCAAGCGCAATATCAAGCCACCTCGTGGCATCAAATCTAAGCCCTCGGCCTCATATCAGTCAAGCCACCTCGTGGCGTATATAAAGTATCTCAGGCCCTCGGCCTCATATCAATCACAAGCCACCTCGTGGCATATAAAGTATCTCAGGGCCTCGGTCTCATATCACTCAGTATATTCACATCTGGCCCTCGGCCGCACTCAGTAAGAAAATCATCACAAGCTCCTCGGGCATAGTAAAATAGTAGTTCTCAGCCAAAAATATCATTAAAATATTATTTAAGTCTCAAAACTGAGTAAAAGAGGCTGAGTTGTAAAATATTGGAAAACAGCATGACTGAGTTCAAGTAATAAGTCAAAATAGTGAGGAAATAGTGATAAAAATCCCTGAATGGTTCAAATAATTGGCACGAAGCCCAAATACGGCAATCAGCCCAAATCATGATGATAACAAATAAGTTTCAGTCAGATACGCAGTAAAAATCATCAATCAGGACGGACCAAGTCATAATCCCTAGTAGTAAACGACCTCACGCTCATCATCGAGCGCGTGTCTCACCTCAATATAGCACTACGATGTAAAATCCGGGGTTTCAAACCCTCAGAACATCATTTACAATCACTACTCACCTTGAACCGGCTGAATCCCTAGCCCGCAACGCCCTTGCCCCTCGAATTGGCCTCCACGCGCGTCGAATCTATCCAAAATCAGAACAAATACGTCACAATGTAATGACGGGACAAAGCCCAAGCAAAAACAATCGAAAAAATTCAAAAATTTCGAAATTAGCAAAACCCGAGCCCTCTGCCCACTTCTCGAAGCTCAGAAATTTCACATCAACGAGTTCCTTATCTCCCAACAAGTTTGTACATATCAAAAATTCTCAAATCCGACCCCAAATGGTCCTCCAAATACCCAATTAAAATTTTAAAATCCCAAGTCCTATTTCTTCCATTTTTAGCAAGACTTCAAAGATTTTCTAGGTGGATTTCACAATATAAACGAGTTTTAGGTCCGAAATTCTTACCTCCAATCGATTCTCCTTAAATCCCTCGTTAATTTCCTTCAAGAACCTCCAAAAATGAGTAACTATGGGTGAAAATATACCCAAAATCGCGGACAAGAAGGCTTAAAAATATTCTGCCCAGGTTTCATCGAGTTGTACCTGCCCTGTGCAGGTTCTACATCCTCTTACTATTTTTCCTTGCTGTATACCTTCTGTTAAAATGCTCATAACTCCTTGTGTAAATATCCAAATGATCAACGGTTTGAAGATTTAGAAACTAGACTCGAAAATCTTTCATTTTGATAGGTTCTACACTATATAACTCTTTATATATTCCGAGATATGAGCTTCTAAAATGCATCAGAAAATTCTATTGAAATCATCGGAACTCAAATCACACCCAACAGCGCTAAAAACATGAATGATACCCCAATTCAAGCCTAATGAAACTAATAAATTCTAACTTCTACATTCGATGCCGAAACCTATCAAATTGAGTCTGATTGAACTCAAATTTTGCACACAAGTCATAAATGACATAACGGACCTATGAATATTTTCAGAACTGGATTCCGACTCCGATATCAAAAAGTCAACTCCTCGGTCAAACTTTCCAAAAATCTTTCATTTTTCAACATTCGCCAAAATGCGTTGAATTGTCCTACAGACTTCCAATTTCAAATCCGTACATACGCCTAAGTCCGAAATCACCATACGAAGCTATATCAACTCTCGAAATTTCATTCTGACCCTCGGATCAAAATCTCGCCTAACAACCGGAAATCGCCAAAATGCTAACTCCACCAATTCAAGCCTAATTCTACACCGGACCTCCAAAACCAATTCAGATCACACTCCTAAGTCTTAAATCACCTCCCGAAGCTAACCGAACCATCGGAACTCACATCCGAGCCCTCTAACTCATAAGTCAACATCCGGTTGACTTTTCCAACTTAAACCTTCTTAAAAGAGACTAGGTGTCTCATTTCTTACCAAATCCACTCCGAACGCAAACTACTCAACTCGATCACATAAAACACGGATAACAAAGTATAATGAAGCAGAAATGGAGGAAACGGAGCAGTAACTCATGAGACGACTGGCCAGGTCGTCACACTTATCTTATAAACGGAGTAAAAATTGAACAAACAACAAGTTGAAGTGCAATCTTATAAAACTTTGTGGTCTTTTGACTGAGTATCCTATTATTATCTTTGATTCGGATGATGATAAGATAAAAGAGAAATTGATGAGTATTGTTCTGATGATGGGGTGATTCTTAGTTTTTTTAATCTCGTTTTTATTTTTTCTTTTATAATTTTGTTAATGTTTTTATTGTTTCTCTTATTTTGTGTGTGGGGTTTTTTCATGCGATATGTAATATAAATGAAAATTATGTTTTGTTTTTGTGTAAAATTTATTTGAATTTTAAAGGTTGCATTCTCATTTTAATGTAATAATATACGACATGTCAGCCTAAAACTTCATGCCTTATAAGGCTGAAGTTAGCATATATAGGTTAAAAACTTCAACGTTTGTGGCCTAAAGTTATCTTCTATAGCTTTTGAGAGTCAGATTTTATAGGCTGAAGTTTTTTTGGAAATATTACCCGTTAATAGGCATATATAAGGCTGTAACTATAGCTTTTATGAGTCAAACTATATAGGCTGAAATTTTTTTATGTTTATACCCATATATAAGGCTATAACTTCAACTTTTTGACTTGAAGTATTACTTTATGTATATGAATACTTCAGGCAGGAGAGCCTGTAGTTTTTTTATTATGTGTGTGTGTGTGTGTGTGTGTGTATGTTTTGTGTTAAAGATATGTATTCACTTACAGTTTTTTCTGGCTGAAATGATTGCGTACTTTTTAGATTGTTGTTTCTGAAGTTGAGTAATTTTGTTAATTACTTTTTTGCAACCAAACCTGTAAGCCAACAAAAATGAGTGGTTTGTACTTTAAGCAATATATAAATGGGTATTTTTCAATCCAAGAGCTAATTTTTTTTCTTTCAATGAAAAACAATCACATTTCACATATATCAATCAATAATGAAAGTTTAAATTCAGAATATCTATCTTCCTTTAGAGTGATTTTTTCCCCAGGGATTATTGAATGTTGGAGTATTTTTCAGTAGGTTTCTTGGAATATGGATGAGACAGCGGAGAAGACAAGCAATTTGTTCTATTATGCCCGATTTGTTTACAACGACTACATTTGGTATACCTCTTCTTCTGTCTTCTTCCTTGTAGAATCTCTACATCAGGAAATTCTGTGATTTGAGATTCTATATTCTCCGGTATATCCCATGAATTTGATCTCCCACAGTATTGAAATTCCCTTCATATGTTTTGAACCATGTTTTCCTTGAATACCATTTTGAGCAAAGCCATATTTATGCAAATATCCCTTATTGATAGCAGCAATTGCATGTGGACATGGTAGTTCATTAAGTTAAAATTTCAAGCAGTCACAAGTTCTCTTCTTTAAGTCCACAATAAATTCTATTTCCTCATTATTTATTCTAAACAACATTGAATCAAAGTTGAACACCTAAGAAGGAATAAAAAAGTAAAAAAATTATATTAGTGTATTATAGCTTCAAAAAGAAAAAGTATGAAGTTGTTTTCTGTAAGCAGTAAATGACTTCGACATAAAAAGCTGAAGTTTTAATGCATTAGTTAATTACTTCAGATCATAAATGCCGAAGATAATAAATATACTTACAAATATTTTGCAAGCCAAGTCTATCTTCTTATTCAACTCTTCTTCTGCCCATATTGATAATTTATGAAAAGTTTCTCGTGCTGTTTTTCTCTGTTGGTAAAACCACTGTTGCTACTCTTCTTGGAGGAAATCTAACATTCTTAAAACATGCATCTCTCTTGCTTTTAATAATACAGAATTTTTATTCTACCATATTTGTTGTCAGCATATCATAATTGTCACACCTCCTTTTTTATACATTCCCGGGGAGGAAATATATTAAAAGGAGTTTTTCCAATTAAAGTGATATTATTCGAAATGAGATTATTTATTTAATTTTCAGAGTCGCCACTTGGAATATTTAATTGGTGTCCCAAGTCACCGTTTTATTTTTATCCCAAATCGAGGAAAATTTCGACTTTCTTTGTGAAGTCTGCGAACCAGAAATTCTAAGTAAGGAATTCTGTTAACCCGAGGGAAGGTGTTAGGCACCCTCGGATTCCGTGGTTCTAGCACGGTCGCTTAATTGTTATAATCGGCTTATTATCTGATTTTAATACCTTATTAAACTATGGTGCATTTTTACTTTATTCCGCTTTTCCGCTTTTAAATTATTGGAGAATTGCGATGTTAATCAAAATATGTCACGAATTACGTCACATAAATGCACCCGTAATTTGTAATACACTTTAATTTAACATTGAGATTTGGATTTGGGTCACATAAATGCGCACCCGAGTTTAGAAAATTGAGTTATTTGAAACAACGCGCCTAAAGCTGCTACGCGTTTTTAACGGTTTGAGGGCCATGAAATTCACTGGATAGCACGCCTCGATTTCCTAAAGATTTTAATATTGATTAGTGAGGGCTGTGCATTTTAAAATTTTATTTGGCGTGGCGCACCTCAAATTATTAGAAAGCTCTTGTTATTCGAATTTTATTAAAATCGAGTCACCTAAAAGGCACCCTCGAAATTGGCATTGTTACTATGTCACGGGGAACCGTACCCATAGTCACAATGTTTATTAATCGCGCCTAAAAGCAAACTACGAAAGTAGAAAACATATGTGTATGTTCATCAGAGATATTAACAATACTTGTTCATTTGAACAGTTAGTCAAGCATTTTTATTTCTTATTCAAGTAGTACCCAGCCATAATACACATGATCTCTATGCGAGATTAGCAAGCAAATTCTAAAGTACCATTTCCATTTTAAACTACATATCTAGAGTTTGCATTTTTACAATGCTTAGGTTTAAACAGAGAAACATGATAATCACCTAACCTCGTGATATTTAAAGTGTAAGTAAGCAAACGAGAACTAATAACACTATAAAGTATATTGCAAATAAATGCACGAAATCAGAAGAAGAAAGAAGGAAAAAAAAAAATTCCTACTCTACGAATGATAACTAAGTCATAATCTTCTTCAAACAAATAAGAAAAGGAAAATCGAATACATGCTTTCTAATTTCCAGATAGAGACCAAATCATAAATCTACACTAAATACTAAACATGAGGTTTCTAACAAAAGCGAGGGAATAGACAACAAGCACTTGAAATCGAGCGACGCCAAAGACGGACAAAAGCTATGCGGAATTTCTGTTTTTTCATGATAATGATAATACACACAAAAAATAGAAGGAGACTTAATAACATTTTCACGACCTGTACATAATCATGAAAAATGTTAAAAACTTCGGAATCGAAAGAAAAATGATAAATCACTGACCTCTTGCGGGGCAGTGAACTAAGGGCGATCACAAGAACCGCTCGACTCTCCAGTCCAAACTCCTTTTACAAACAAAGCTACACAACTAGAGCAGAGAAAATCTCTGACAAGCTTAAGAAACTAACTGCGTATTTCAAAAGGGTGTAGACAACTAAATATGATGTTGCTAGAGTAAAAGGGGGCGGATGGAGCTTAGACTTTAAAAAAAATGGGGCGGCTGAAGCTCTTTTATTTTTATTTTTTTTATTTTGTTTTTTTGAGTGAAGGAGTAGCAGCAGTTATTAATTAATACTGGAATGACTATCAACTACGATCCAGTAAACCAAACGAGATGAAACAGAACATCAACGTATCCAACATTATGGGCTGAAACGACAGAATCATTCTTAAGTAAAAGGAATCAATCATCCTTCGAACAAACAGTACATTTCATTCACCTCGTTGCAATTACAAAGCAATTTAGGAACATACCTATTTAAAATGAATGGGATAACGAGTCAGCAAACAGAGACAATCAGCAAGCAACCACTAATCCATTTGTCGAGTCTTGAATTTCTTTTAGAACCTTTTCAAAACAAATGACCAAGAAAAGGAAAAAGAAAAAAAAAATGAGACCAGCTTTTCTTCTTCAGTTTTTTTTTTTAATTTTCCTCTCTACTGTCTCGACTGTTTTTCACTATCTGCCACTGCTTTCGACTCACTGAACTCACTATTTCCTTTACTGTTTTCAGCTTAATTCTCACTGCTTCCTCTCTCCCTTCTCCTTTTTTTTTTGTTCGCTGCCCTCTCCCCTCCTTTTATACAGATGTGTTCTTCTTTTTTTTTCTTTTTTTTTTTTTTTTTTTTTTTTTGTGCGAGTGTGATAATGAGTGTCTGTGAGTGGGTACATGAGTGGAGGGAAATGGGGGAAGTGAGGAAAGTGGGTTTTGCTTGAGCTTTTAGGCGTGTGGAAGAAGATGAATAGGAGGAAGAGGGGTGTTTGGGCGTGAAGGCAGAGGAAAGGAAGGGTTCTGCTTTTTGCTTTAGAGATTAAAGGAGGGGTAAAGGGGAATTGGGCCAGTCCAGTAAGAGTAATTGGGCCAGGTTTAATTTTTAAACCTTGGCCCAGTCCGATTTTACTTCTTACTTCATTTCCCTTTTATTAATTTAATTGCTAAAACTAGAAAACTTAGTAACTAAAATCTTAATTCACCTAAAATGCAAAATTGTTCTCAATAACCTTTGGACCTAAGAATTAAAAATTATAAAATGAATCATTTTTTATGGTTTTCAATTATGTAAAACAATTAATTACTAATTCAATCCTAAAAATGTAAAATAAATCCTAAATGCAATGCATGATATTTTTGGTATTTTAATTAATTAATTAACAAATTAGATATGAGTAATTAAAATCTAATAGAATTCCTAAAATGGCCAACAATCAATTAAAAAATATTTATTGTTTTTATAGGAGTATTTTGGGCAGGGCAAAAATCACGTGCTCACAATAATGTCGTCGTGGGAACTACTCTCTCTGGTGGCTCTTCTATTATGTAATTATATGTTTTCTTGTTAACACTTTTGATCTGGGACATTAACTGATTAAAATCTTGACGACTGTATGATCATGCAGCGCTTTGGAAATAATTTATCACCGTGTTTTTTGCATGTCTTTGCTTTAGATTCTTCTCAAAATAATAGAGGCAGATACTATGGTGAGCTTCAGGATAAAATTTGTCTAATCCCATGTGCGATCGATTGGTTTCTATCTGATAAGAAAACCAGTTCACGACGGATTTTAATTGCTTTTTGCATTTTCCTGAAGAACCAAATGTATGCATCATTATTTTCTGAATCTGCTACACCAAAATATAGAGGAAAGATTTGATTGTTTGCATCCTTTGATACAGCTACATATAGAACACCGCGATATTATGACTTTAAAAATATTTCATCTACTGCAATCACGTGTCTACAGTAACGCCAACCAGCTATTGACGTCGAATGAGCAAAGAACATGTAAACAAACATGTACAGGTGAAACACCAAAAACTATATCACAAGGTGTGAAGTTTCAAATAGGAACAGTTAAAACTTTAGACTGACAGTTATTATTTTTTGCTTACCGGTTTTGCTGATCTCTTTTTATACTAGTGTACGTCCATGAATTTCTATGCACTATCATGTGTAGGTATAAAGGAAGAATCTGGTAATTCTCTTGTGATGTTTCTCTTATACAAGCAATTTTGAATAGCGTCATGCCTTGTGATATCCAATGTAAATTCTAATTTGTTTTTATTTCACTTTCTACAAAGACTGGTGTAACCTCAATCTTTTTATCCCGAACATGTTCTATAATTTATTCACTTATAAATTTTGATGTAGCATGCTTCTGATTAGATTTTCTTGCATCAACTGAGCATTCATGGTTGTTTTGAAATTTTATCACTCTGAAAAGTATGAAATCTTTTATTCTAGTAGCACGCACATTCCAACATCTGTCCACGATGAATTTCAGCTCGTATCTCTTTGAACATGATCTAACAGCAGTGAATTCAACTTTTTGTATTATCTCCAAGTTGCAGAAAAATTTAGTCATGCTCTTCTTGTTCTCAAAAATTGATCCTACTTTTATTTCTTCAGTCAATGCATCGTGCTTAAGTATTTTACATGGTGGAGATTCTTTGAGTTTTTTCCTCACCCTTTTTCTTGATTTTTTGGAAATAGTAGAAGTTTCACCAATTTCTTCAATTGTATCTGCTGTTATCGGTATACTCTATTTGCATTATTAGTTGTCCTTCTTCTTGTTGGGCCTCACTAAACTGGTCTGAATTAATTGTAGCGGCAGGTAAAAATTCTTACAGCGTTCCATATTTTGAATCAGCTGTAATGTTAGAAGGTTGTCGCTCGTTGTCTACTTCCATTAGGTTGTTCTACTTCATGTTGATAATCAGCAAGTTGTTCTGAATCTATTGTATGGACAAGAGATGCTTTAAATGATCCAGATTCCAAAGCAACTATACTGCTAGAAAGTAGTTGTATTTCTTCGAATACGAAATGGCATTTCTTGAAAGCTGAATCAGTTGTTAGCAAATGTATACAGGTTCTGAGTTCTTCATCTGAAGTTACTAGCATCCCTTTGCTTGTCTTTAGTTTGATGTTAAACCATACTTTTAGTTCATATTTGTTTGCATCAAAATCTGTGACTTCACTAATTTTCTTCAGGAAAGTGTTGAATGATACTTGTTTATTAACCAAAATAAGTTTTGTATCATGATCCAAGTACTTGTAATCTGAAGTACATCTTCCATTAAAAGTAACAATAAGGCAAATCAAACTCATCCTGCAGTTAATGAATAAAAAATTTGAAGTTTCCTTAAAGTTTAGCATGAAGTTTTAGGTTATATATCTTTGAAACTTCAGACTTTTTAGGCTGTAGTTTTCAAGAAGACACTACCAGCTATTTCTTTTTACAAAATTTCATAGTCTGAAGTTATTTTATATATAATGTGTGAAGTTCTCTTTCTATATCCTTGAAGCTTCAGACCTTTTAGGCTGAAGTTTTCTTGAAAACACAACCCATTTAGGCTGAAGTTTCCTGTCAGTCTAGATAAACGTGAAACAACTTCATGCTGTATCAGCATGAAATTTTAGCTTATATTTCCATGAAACTTCGGACCTATTAGGCTGAAGTTTTCTTGGAAAACACTACTCATTTAGGCTGAAGTTTTCTGTGAGCCTATATCAATGTAAAACAACTTCATGCCATATAAGCATGAAGTTTTAGCTTATATATCCTTAAAACGTCAGACCTATTAGGCTGAAGTTTTCTTGACAAACACTAGCCATTTAGGCTGAAATTTTCTGTCAGCCTATATAAACGTGAAACAACTTCATGCTACATTAGCATGAAGTTTTAGCTTAAATTTCATTGAAACTTCATAATTTTTAGGTTGAAGTTTTCTGGAAAACACTACTCATGTAGTCTGATGGTTACCGTAAGCCTATATCAATATGAAACAACTTCATGCTATATCCTTCACGTGTTAAATTTGAAATTTTGAAATGTTTTTGAAGATCTATAAGTGAAGACAAGCAAGTGTGATTTGTAAATGGCTGTAAGTAAAAATTTCTATTGGCATGAACTGAATTTAGATATTTTTTCTTAAGTTTAACACTTAAAAAGCAGGATGAATTATGAAAATAATTTACAGAAACATATATCATGAAGCTCAATCAGCTGTACAAACTATTGCAAAATCTGAAGATGAATTGCAATACTTGCAATGTATTTGTAATATTGAATCTGAAGAAGAATGTAGTTCAAGGTTCTGGTTTTTTGATAAAGCTGCTGAGATGAAACTTGAGAGGAGAGGAGATCTTCGACCAGAGTTGAAGGAGATATTTGACGAGGGATGGGGTGTTGGAGGAGATACTTTCACGAATTAGGTTGCAGATCACGCGATTAATGCCTTATGCATGTTTTATATTTTTTGTCAGGGTATAATGTCATATTATTATGAATTTTTTATCAGCTGGCTATCAAATCAATAATTTTTAAAAATAAGGTATAATCTAAAAAGTGATACAAAAATAGGGTACGGCTGCAAATCTACCAATTTGGTTGACTATTTTTGTAATGCCACATTACAATGCTACAATGCTTTTGGGTTGTTGGACTAATCCACCAAAGGCTATGTCATTTATGGTGAATTAGGTAATTTCAATGGGCCTACAAGTGCGCAGAGTTCTAAAGGGACTCATGCCTCGAAGAAGCCCAATTCTGAGGCTGAGACAACAAAAGCTGACGAGCCCAAATGAATATCATGGATTAAGCAAAAATGATGGACTTTATCGTATATATACGAGATTTTAAATTTATTTACCCCGTTTGTCTAAGTTTTTCTACTTACAAAAAGTAACTGTATATTTTTTATAAAATATATACAAATTCGGTCAAAATCTATAATATATCTAAAATTTAGATACAAATTTTTCGTACAGAATCCGATCAAATATTACAACTTACATACAATTTATATACAACTTGTATACAATTATGTAAGTTGTAGATATTTTGTATACCGTTTCTACACTCGACATACATAATATATACAATTTATTTATGTTTTCTTTTTCAAGTTTTAATCTGAAATTCGAACTAAAACCACCTCAAATCTTCGCCAATTTCTCTCAAAATTGAGATATAAAGAAAATTCTCAATCATTTGCAACAATATCCAAGCCAAACAAAAAATAATTTTGCAAATTTCGATTTTCGAATTCAAAGCTTCTAAGCTTTCTAATGGCTATCAATGGAGTTTAAACTCATGTATACACGATCAACTTCAACTTAGTTTCAATTACACCATCAATTAGTTTCAGTTAGTTCCAAAGGCCACTCCTGTTAACAATTTCTTGTTTATTCATCTAAAAAGAGTTCTGGCAACCCATTTGTATTGATCCCTCATTTATGTATTCTGGCTTTTAACCAGTTGAATCATTATTCTTCACCATTCTTTAAAGCTTCGAGCATGTTCATATTGAAGAGGAGCAGAGAGAGAATATCTATACAGAGAAGAAAATAGAGAAGAACGAAGCCTAAAATTGATATATATTATTTTGTATATAAATGGTAAATTGTATATGCAGATGTAATTAAGTAATAAGCTCTTTATAAGGGATATATAAGTTTATAATATAGTATAGAAGGGGCGTCTCAAGCACATGTATGGGGCTAAAGTCAAAGTTAATGTGAAGCCTAATTTTTTTTAAAAGATTATAATATATATTTTTATTTAAAGTTTATTTTTCTAGATTTTTGAGATGCAAAATTATTAATAATTTTTTATAATTAATTTAATGGTTTCTTTTTAATCGATAATATAACCAACCTATTTAATCTTTCTTGAGACATTGTTGATCTTAGCAATGATTTTTTCAAATTTAATTTTGATAAACTTCTTTCCGCTGAGATCGCAGTTAGAGGATATGTTAATATTATTCTATGAGCAATATAAGTATTTGAAAACGAGTCAAGCCTTTTTATTTGATTAAGTATATAAATATCTTCTACTTGTGCTATTTTCCTTGTCAAATCAATTTTAATTCACACGTTAGGAAAACTATTCATACTACTCATTTTTAAATAAGCCAAGCAGTTACTCTATTTAGATATCTAAAAAAATTTACTTTTATATTAAAAGTACTAAATTTTATTTTATTTAAATACTTATAAAATCTATTATTTCTAAAATATAAGACCTCCTAAATTTATGGGCCTAAGGCACAAGCCTTACTAAATGCAACATTAGAGCCAGCCTAGAGTATAGATAGGTAAAAATATCAAAAAGGATCGCCACATTCAAGTAAATCTGTATCGTATAAAAAACATAGTATGATCAAGAACATTAGAAAAGTTTCATCAATCAAAACTAACTTAAACTTACTCATATGTAAAAAAGCTCATGTTTTGGGTAGATGTGGAAACTTACAAGTATTGACACCGGAATGAGGAAAAGCTTTTATTTTCAATGAATAATTTATAAAAACTATCAGCTATGTCCATTTAGAAGTAGCTTATTATAAAAATTAGTCAATTCAAAAAATATTATTAATATTAGTCAAATATTACCTATATTAGCCAATTAGCAATTTGTAGCCAAAAAAAAAGGTCAAACTTTTGCTTTCTTTTGAGTGGGTGTTATTAGAATAGATTGGGTATATTTTAAGGAGCTTGAACCTTGGTTTTGAGATGATTTGGTGGAGTTTTGAGGCGGTTTGAATTGAAAATGAACATGTGTGTGTGTGTGATACATGTGTGTAAGATACATGATCGATACATGTTTGATACACATATCACAGAAGAATTTATTGAACTCGATTTTAACTACGAATTTTGAAGTTTATGATTAATGGCTAGAGGTTGATAAGTTGGGAATTATTTTGGAATATTTATGTAGGATCCATAATTTATTAACTAAGCTACTAGGAAACAGAGAAATTGTTTGGGAAAAGAAAAGTTCGGCTACGATAGTAGGCAGAAAATGACAGCTGTGGGATTTGAACCCACGCCCTTTCGGACCAGAGCCTAAATCTGGCGCCTTAGACCACTCGGCCAAACTGTCTTATGATTAGGACTGTCATCATTTTCTAATTTGTCGGAATTTTTAAGGCTAGGGTTAACCAAAATGATCCATAAATCGTTAAAACTTTTACATAAAAACTAGACTGAGCAATATATTATTCAACCGACAGTTTTAGCACATGACTTGTACATGATTTGACTAATTAATTATAATCTCAATTTACTAAATACAACTTCCCCTGAAAAACACTTTTGCGCATATAATATCAAAGCAATCAGTGTATGATATGTGTTTTAAATTTTAACATAAGATTATTAATCACTTAATTAAGGGTTACTCTATTTATATCTTACTTATATTTATTTTGAACCATCGTAAATTAACATGATTTATTGCAAAAAGGTATTTTTCCTTTCTTGGAACCTTTTTCATTCCGTGAATTCGTCTTTGATTTTTTCTCTATTTCCTTTTGACTTCTTCAAAGTACAATTCAATAGCTTTAGATATATAGCCAAAACTTAATATTTAAGGAATATTCTTTAGAGCAAAAGGGGTATAATCAAATAGATATATGAAGAAAAAGATACCATTTTCATTCGACATGGATTTTAAAGGACATACTGATCGAAATTTTTGAATTTGTAAGTCAAATAACCAAGCAATAAATCAAACCATTAGATTGTAATAAGCTTAATTAAATTTTATAGAGTTATATGCGTGTTTCAACTTTCACATAATTTGCCAAATTTATGAGTCGATACTAACTCAAAATCAGTTCACGGCAACAAAAGGGATAATACATAATTATCTCATTGAGATTGAATCACTTTTTTAGATGCACCCTTTATCTATACGGGGATCCTATGACCTCCTTGGTTATGTTTGAAGCGAAATAAATACAACCTTCAATGCTGATGTGGCACAGAGAGTGCATCTGCCCAAACCCAACATGCCTGAGGAACAATAAAAACAAGCCAAAAAAGTTCTAATGGGACCATCATCTTCATTTGACTCCATATCCACTCATCTTCTTCATTTTCTCCTTCCACCCTACTATAGTCATTGAAGGCAAAAACCAAGCTTTCTTGTTCCGATTTTATTAAACTTTCCTCCTCATGCATCAGTATTCCACATCCAATATCACCTTCCATCATTTTTGGAGCCACGATGAAACACAAAAAAGCATTTTCAATTTTCACAATTAAACCCACTAATATTTATTAAAAAAATTTGTTAATATGTAAATTTGTTGTAAAAGAAACTTCTAGACGTTGTTCTACTATCACAAACCATCCCACTTTTTTTTTTTTTTGGTAATAATTTGTGAATATTACCATAACAATCAAAAGGTTTACATCTAAAGAGCATCAAGTGTACTAGGCACATCCTTGTACATCAAGACCTCAAAGACATCTGACTAAATACAGGAATTTAAACAAAAAGAGAGCTCTGCGATACAAACTAACTATACAATCTTTGTATCAATATTGAACATTGCCTTGCTCTTTTGGAATCTGCATGCATTCTCAGTCTTCCGGTGAGCTCTTTCTTGATTTGACCAATACAGAATTTCATGTTCAAGTTGATTTGTTTGAAAATGTTTCAGTTCCTAGCTTGCCAAGTATGGTATACTATTGCACCTATTATTGCTGATGCTACTACCTTTCTAAACTGCTTCCAGTGCCTCCTTCTAATCTACTGCAAGGTCTCAGGTATTGCTATGTCTGGTAGATTGATGTCCGACCACCTTAACAGTGCTCCTCGCATGGACGTCACCCAACTGCAATCAACAAACAGATGCTGGTGAGACTCTAGCACTCCCAGTTCACACATGCAGCATCCAGAATCTCCTGTGATAGGAATATGCAACTGCAGAAGTATCTCCTTAGTTTGCAACTTTTGTTGGTTTGCTAACCACAACACAAATCTGTGCCGGCATAACATAACTCCACTCCATACTAAATTCATTTCCCAAACATCTTGAAATATGACCAACCATTGCATTATAACTGCTTGAAACATAATAGGAACCATTTCCAGTCAAGGTATAAGTATTCTTATTGTACCATTGAGCTATGCTATGTTTTAGTCCATTGATCTTTTTCCAATACCGGCTATAATCTGCAGGTGGTTGGTGATCCCAAATGCTTATACATATCTTCATATAAACACCATGCACCCACCCACCCACAACACTTCCATATTAGTCAGCCATAAGAGTTTGCCCATAGATGCAACATTCCATAGTTTACATCCTTTGATGTTTAAACCTCCACACTTCCTTGGTCTACATATTAAGTCCCAAGCTACCAGTGCCATTTTCCTATACCATTCAGTGCTACCCCATAGGTACTCCCTGCATTTCTTATCTACTTCCTTGATGACACTTTGTGAAAGTATAAAGACAGCTCCCCAAAATTATACACTGCAAAGAGAACAACATTTATTACTTGCAGTCTACCAGCATAAGAAATCTGTATAAAATAGTCAGAATTGATTTTCTTTGTAATCTTTTCCACTAGTTAATGACATTCAACTTTACTTCACTTCTTTGATGTTAGAGGTAACCCCAGATACCTCATAGGTAAAGTACCCACTGAGAAGCTTGTATTACTCAAGATTGTCTGCTTTAATTCGTCATCCGTCGCTGCTAGAAAAATATTAGATTTTTCTATATTAGCCACCAATCCTGAGACTTCATTAAAGTGATTCACTGCTTCCATCATCTTGTGAATGGACTGGAGATTTCCTTTGCAAAACAACATCAGGTCATCTGTGACGACCCGGTAAATCGTCTCATGAGTTACTGCTCCGTCTTTCCCAATATATGTATCATTATATTTCATTATCTGTGATTTATGTAATCAAGTTGAGTAAGTTGCATTCGGAGTGAAATCGGTAAGAAATGAGACACTTAGTCTCTTTCAAGGAGGCTTAAGTTGTAAAAAGTCAACTGGATGTTGACTTTTGAGTTAGAAGGCTCGGATGTGAATTCCGATGATTCGGTTAGTTTTGGGAGAGGATTTATGACTTAGGAGAGTGATCGAAATTAGTTTTGGAAGTCCCGAGTAGAATTAGGCTTGAATTGGTAAAGTTAGAATTTGGCGATTTCCGGTTGATAGGCGAGATTTTGATCCGAGAGTCGGAATGGAATTCCGAAAGTTGTTGTAGCCTCGATATGTGATTTATGACTTTTGTGCAAAATTTCAGGTCATTCGGACGTGGTTTGGTTGGGTTCGGATCAAAAGAACAATTTAGAAGATTTGGAATCATTAGGCTTGAATCCGAAGCGAATTTGATAATATGATGTTGATTTTAGCGTTCCGATAGTTGGAACAAGTTTAAATAAGGTTATGGAATATGTATTCATGTTTGGTTGAAGTCCCGAGGGTTTCGAATGGATTTTGGATGGTTGATAGAGTTTAACTTGGGCATTTCAAGAAGGTGTCGATATCGTACCTTCAAGAATAAGTGATATAAAAATATGCAAATGAACTCCAAATTCATTTTTGTTTGAAGAATTAGATCCGTATCGCAATTTTGGAGCCATAGCAAAAAGAATCGTCCAATTCGGACATCGTATGAGAAAGTTATGCCTATTTTCGTGTCGAGGAAAAATCTGCCGAAAATGGTCAAATCCGCGATCGCGTTTTGATCGCGAATTGACAAAAGCGAATCGCTTTTTTGACACAGAGTGTCGCGAACTGAGGCAGAAAATGAGGGGAGATCCGCGACCAAAGTGCGAATCGCACATGTGAAGTGCGAACCGCTTTTTTGACATTAGGGATCGCGTTTTCGACCCGACAAGGGTGTTTCAACTCGAATTTTAACACTTTTTAAGTAGAACCCAATGCCCATCTTGTTCTATAAGACCCATTTTCGTTACCCACGAAGAGGAACACCTCCAAACACCATAGAATCACCATAAATCAACTTCAAAACCATAATCAAAGGAGATTTTCATGAACAAATTCTTAGAGGAAGAGTCTTGGTCATCTTACACATACTTGAGGTCATAGAACTCGGATTGAAGCGAATCTTGAAGCAAATATTGGGAGATTTTCAAGATTAATCACGGGGTAAGTGTTCCTAACTAAATTTTTGAGGAATTACCTCATTCATCACCGTTTTTAGCAATTAATTGGTGATTTAAGTTGAGAAAATTGTGGAAAAACCCTAAACCTTAGATTTGAGGGTTGGAGGTCGATCCGGTGTCGGAATTCGACAAATTTTATATGGTTGAACTCGTGAGGAGATAAGGAACCCGTTGGAGTGATAATTTCTGAATTTTGAGAAGTGGGCCCGGGGCTCGGGTTTTGCTAATTTCGGGATTTTTTAGTAATTTTGATTATTTTCGCTTGTGCTTTGTCCCCATAGCATAATGTGACGTAATTATTCTGAATTTGAATAGATTCGACGCACGTGGAGGTAAATTCAAAGGGCAAAGGCGTCGCGGGCTAAGGATTTAGCCGGTTTGAGGTGAGTAATGATTGTAAATGATGTCCTGAGGGTTTGAAACCCCGGATTGCACATCGTAGTGCTATATTGAGTTGAGACACGCGCTCGGCGATGAGCGTGGGATTGTTTACTACTGGGGATTGTGACTTGGTCCATCCCGATTGATGATTTTACTATGCAATTG
>MCJB01016524.1:88261-116796 GCA_002018475.1 Nicotiana obtusifolia
GGGTATTATTTGGCATCTCGCCGGTTATGTGAACCCTTCAGGGGTATTGGTTATTGTTTACTACATCATATTATTTGGCATCTCGCCGGTTATGTGAACCCTTCAGGGGTATTATTTGGCATCTCGCCGGTTGTGTGAACCCTTCAGGGGTGTTGTTGCTGCATTGATTCATTTCATAAACTCAGTTTTGAAAAGTAAATGATATTTTCAAATGATTTTTAAATGGATCGGGTGGCACGCCGCCACGAGATGTAGTGTGCATGGATCGGGTGGCACGCCGCCACGAGGTATAGTATGCATGGATCGGGTGACACGCCGTCACGAGATATTGCGCTACTGAACCCCCCACAGTAAGCGCCGGGTACCCAGGGAACGGGTGGCACGTCCGCCACGATAGTCATGACTCGCATTGCATTGCATTGTATTGCATCGCATTGCATTTTGGTTGTGTTGGTGTTGTTTCCAGTTACCTCACGTTATCTATTGAGATGTTACTTGTTTTTACTGCTCCATCGTGGATTGCTTTGAGTCTTATGTGTTTCTTACTTTCAGTCATTATTTATATTTATTACTCACTGAGTTGGAAGTACTCACATTACTCCCTGCACCATGTGTGCAGATTCAGGCGTTATCGGTTCCACCCCGAGATATTGACTACTACTATTGTCAGGGTGGTGATTCAGAGACTACGAGGTAGCTATTGGCGTTCGCAGCCCCGTATCTCCTTTATTTTGTCGCTTTCACTTTCTTCAAACAATTGTGCCAAAGATATTGTAATAGTTATTTTGTTATTAGGATTTCTTTAGTGGCTCATGACTTCGTGACACCCCGATCTGAGGGCTGTAGTCGGGATGGTCTACTATATATTTCCGTAAATTACTGTTACTTAACCGTACTTATATTATTTTTGTATTGTTAACTATTTAAATGAGGTTTGGTTTAAATCGGCTGG
This sequence comes from Nicotiana obtusifolia, assembly GCA_002018475.1. Classification (NCBI taxonomy): domain Eukaryota; kingdom Viridiplantae; phylum Streptophyta; class Magnoliopsida; order Solanales; family Solanaceae; genus Nicotiana; species Nicotiana obtusifolia. Next base: position 89,214 of record MCJB01016524.1, read on the forward strand.
CCTTGTCTTCATGAGAGGCACCATCACGATCGGGATGGGATTTTGGGTCGTGACATCATCATCCCGTGAATGGACAGGCGTTCTGGTAAGAAATGGATATGCTCCGGTGTTTGGCTGCCATACCTCCCACTTCTTCATTCTTCATCTGAAAATTTCTCTATTACACACTGTTATTTATAGATAAATTTGTAAATAATTAATAAATTTAATAGCAAGAAAATAACTGAAAAATACAATCTTTCTAAACCCCTTACATCTTAAAGCTTATTAGAAACAACCATGATTGTTTGAATATAGCAGCAAAAAAATTGATAGCCTAAATTTGGGAAAGCGGGCGATTTTTTTTTACAAGCCAACTTTTGCTGATCCTTTTCGATGGATTTACCGTATTAATGGAGGATTATATAACCACAAACCATGTGACAATTTAAGATTTGGTAAATAAAAAGGAAAAGGAAAGAAAAAAGAAAATTTGGAAAGAATTTTGTGAAATAAGGATAGTCACTTTCTTGGAAGAAGGAAACAGGAGGAAGATAAAGGGAAAAAAAAAAAGAAAAAATATTAACACAAAAAGAAACCATGGGAAAGAATATGAAAAATGAATATTTTTATTAAATGTACATGTATTATGCGCGTGTGCTTCACCTGTCTAACACATATGCGGTTTTGGCTTATTAAGAGGATACTAATTTCATTTAGAAATCGTCTAGGGGGTCATAAGATCCCCGCAAAGATAAATGTTACATCTGAAAAAGCGGTTCAATCCCAGGATTAATTATGTATTATCCCGAAAAATATAGAAGTAGCTTAGACCAAAGTCATTCTTGGTTACAACTTACATCTAAGAATAGTATGTGAATATGTTTTCTCAGACAATGCTTCACTGTTTCAAAGCTGTACTATTGTTGGACCTCACATGGGCATTTGCCATGAATAATTCATTACACTGTCGACCTATTCAAAAAATTTACTTATATGTTTTCGTTTATCATGATTAGATAATAATTGAGCTGTAAAATACATATCTTATATACTTTTTGATTTTAATATAAATATCGAGTATAGGCAAAAAATTTCCATCCTTCCATTTAGTGGTAGCGCAGGCTAATGGAAGCACCTCTCAGTTCTTCTACCCATAATTACAATTTCTCAGCTTTTTGGTAGAATAATAGATAAAAAAACTTAAAGTAAGTTTCTTCTGCAATCATGGAGATCCAAAGCAGTAAAGTCAAATGATTAATTTAAAAAATCATCTTTATTGGCCCCTTAATTTTAGCTTACTGGTTCATTCTGCCCGTTGTCCCCCTTGTTTTTAGTTAGATTTGTGGGGGTCAAATAATTCTTTCTTTACAGTGCTGCTCTATACAATAGTCTGATTTATTAATAATTTTATATAGTCCTAAACATATACAGGGCAGCCCTGTGTACTAAGCTCCTGCTATGCGTAGGGTTCGGAGAAGGGCCGAACCACAAGGGTCTATTGTATGCAATTTTATCCTACATTTTTGCAAGAAATCGTTTCCACTACTTGAAACCGTGACCTCTTGGTCACATGATAGCAACTTTATCAGTTACGCTCCTAAACATGTATATTAAAGAATAAAAATTAATTTCGGATGAAGTAAAAATCTGTGAAAATTCATATAGTTAGACTTCAATTTGTTTGAGAATGAGGCTTTATTGTCGTAATTTTTAGTTTTTCATCCGATGTTTGGTGCTTATTTTTATGGTGCAGGAAAATCCCAGTTTAGAAGATAAAATACTCCAAACTCTATTTTCAAGACTCGAACACGATCTTAATTAGAGATGAAATACTTTATCACCCCGCTACAATTTTTGAAGGTCAGTTATTTTACTACTATGAAACCCATCATTTTATTTTCAGAAAGGGAAGTAATAAACGGACCAATTAGTGGATTTTAGTGGACCAATCACAAGAGCAAAATCCAGTTGTCAAATCCAGCAAGTTTGTATTATTATAACACCAATCAAATGTGATCATGTTCCCATATGAAGGCATCTTAGCCCCACTTACATTTTCTGCCACTATTATCAGTCCATGGGCATTTTGGACTTTCTCCCGTCCATTGTCTTTCTGGCAATTGCTTTCTCCAACTTGTCGGTCTGTGATTGTGGAGTCAATTCCCTAAATTGCCCTCTCAAATCTAAACTTACTTTTGCCTTTTCAAAATGCATTTATTTTTGTAATTGGTAAAAACCGTGTAACATGAGCTAGTCATTAACATAAAAAGACATATCGTGAGTAAGAAAAAATTCTAGGCATTACATGAAAAGCTTAACATCCGAGGCTGATTTAAGAAGGATTATGTGACTTCAACACGACTCATCGTTTTCAATTTTAAGATCCCTCTATGACGATTATCCTCCGTAATAATACTTCACTATAACAACTAAGTTTTCTTTAAAATCAATTTTTCATGTTTTGTTATAATATATGTCTTTATAACAGTAATTTATTTTAACAGTCTCAAACTAGTTGAACCGGTTATATATGAATGCTCATGGAAAAGAAATAAGAAATTAATCATCAAAAAGAATTGATATTCTCGGGGAAAAATATCACTTTTAGTCCCCGTCCGAAACTATTTATATCCGGTACTGTAAAAGTATACAAAATTGGAAATTTTTTGTATATAGCATATAGAACTATATATATATATATATACAAAAAATATATAAAAAAATATATAAAATTTTTGCTATTATTTTAAAAATAACTATATAATGTCATTTTCTCTTTCTCCTCCTATCCTTTTTCTTCTAAAGGAAAATATTATTCTTAAAATAGGTTAAAATAGGTGGGCAGTACTTTTGAGACAACCTTTAATGTCTTTTATTTACTTTATTGTTTTGAAGGGCCTATTAAAAGAAGAGAATATTTATCTCTAGTCATTAATCCATTACACAAGGTTAAAGAAGTATAAACACTAGAAACAAACCAAAAGCAACAAACATGGGAAAGATTCTCGTTTCCATTTCTACCCTTGACATGACCAAAAGTGATCAGTCCACATCCTTTATTATATTTGTAGTCTTCTCCAAAAATTTCAAACTTAAGAAGCTTTCACTTCTCAAGCTCCTCAAGAAAGAGAATGGAGAGAATGGCTTCTTCAATACCTAAATTCCTTCTAATTATAGCACTAGTTACTGTTCTTTTTACATTAACACAAGCTGAAGTACAAGGTTCATTTGATGACAATTTTAGTAAAAGTTGTCCTGAAACACATTTCAAGACTTCAGAAGATGGACAGATCTGGTATCTTTCACTAGACAAGAAAGCAGGTGATTATAAAGCCAAGAATTCAAATTTTTTCAATACCATTTTCATTTATTTGAACTTTAATCTTCATTTTCTTGCAAATATTAATGAGTTTCTTTATATAGGATGTGGATTTATGACCAGGCAGAAATATAGATTTGGGTGGTTTAGTATGAAGTTGAAATTAGTGGGAGGTGACTCTGCTGGTGTTGTCACAGCTTACTATGTAAGTTGCAAAAATTTTGAACTTTTTCGTATATGGATTGTCAACTCTACTAATGCAAAAGTTAACATTGGATATAACATAGATAGATATTTTTTTACCTCATACCAGTAACATATCTTATTTTTCAAGTTACTAATTTCACTTTTTATGGACGGTCATATGCAACTTTAAAATTCTTCTTTGTACATGGATCAACTCTAGCAATGCATATTAATATTGATATACTAACTCATATATACTAACAGCGTAAAGAATATTTATATTAACTGTTTTTTGACCTGATGTAAGATATAATTTACTTTTTCGAGGTTATTAATCTCGCGAGTTTTTATGAACGGTTATAATTATAATTTATGTAGCCTTATAGTAATATATTATCATTGTATAAAAATTAAACTCTTTTAATATTTTGGGAATATCTAGCAATGGGTATAATTGGTTTTTTTTCAATGATTGCAGATGTGTACAGAAGATGGAGCAGGGCCAACAAGAGATGAATTAGACTTTGAGTTCTTGGGAAATAGAACAGGGGAACCTTATACTATTCAAACAAATGTGTACAAAAATGGGACTGGTAATCGTGAGATGAGACACATTCTTTGGTTTGACCCCACCGTGGACTTTCATACTTATTCCATTCTTTGGAACTCCCACCAAATTGTGTAAGTCCCTCTTTCACTTCCTCTTTCACTTTCTATTAAACTAAACCCTTACACATAGCGGAAATTCAATACACTTGGCTGCTCTTTTTGTCACAATATTTTTTACACAATCAGTATGTACTGTTAGACCACTTTATAACAGTATCCCTATATAACAGTCATTTATTATAAAAATTATATTTTTTCGGAACCGATTTTTATATTATGTTATAATATATGTCCTCTATAATAACATTTCACTATAACATCAAAAAAATATCGAAACAAACGAAACTGTTATAAAGAGGTTTGACTGAACCTATCGATGATTAGCTTGTTGAATTAGATTCAAGCTAGCAACATGTTAGTTAATAACTTGCAGACTTTGGACGATGCTATAGTATGTACTTTATTAGGGCTAGAATATAGAGGAGATCTGACGGAAGTACCAAATTGTGATAGTTCAAAGTTAAAGGATTAGAATTATATTGATATCAATCCTTATGTGTATGCAGGTTTTTCGTGGATAGAGTACCAATAAGGGTATACAAAAACGCGAATTATACGAATAATTTCTTCCCCAATGAGAAGCCAATGTACTTGTTTTCAAGCATATGGAATGCTGATGATTGGGCAACAAGGGGTGGTTTGGAGAAAACAGATTGGAAAAATCAACCATTTGTCTCAAGTTATAAGGATTTTAGTGTAGATGGTTGTCAATGGGAAGATCCATTTCCTGCTTGTGTTTCTACAACCACTAAAAATTGGTGGGATCAATATGATTCATGGCATTTATCAAGTGACCAAAAAATGGATTATGCTTGGGTACAGAGAAACCTTGTGACTTATGATTATTGCCAAGATACTGAGAGATTTCCTAAAAAGCCTGAGGAATGTTGGTTAAATCCATGGGATTAATAAATTTAAAGATATAGGTAAATTTTTTATGAGAGGATGGAGTATTTAATTTTTTGATGTGGAGTATATATGTTGTATTATTTCTCATGCTTATTGTATCATTGAATTTATTATATTATTGAAGCCTTCAATTTTTTGTTTTTTCTTTTCTTATCTTTTTTTGGTGTTGGGATTGACCTAATGGAAGTTTGGAAATCACCAATGTCTTCAGTTAATGTTACAGTGGAAGATTAAGGAGAGTTGGGTCATTTGGTACAATGGTAGATATTTTAGGATATTTTATGGGATTAATTATTTCATATTTTATATGGATAATAAGTTTATTATTTTAGTATAAAAATTATCGCAAAATTAGCTAATACTCAACTCAAATATGAGATAAAATTTATCAAAAATTTTATTTCGAAATTATTATTCTTATCTCATGTACCAAACGAATCTATTCAAACTATTCCTTGTCATAGCGGTATTATGATTCTTACTTTTGGGCCCTGTTAGTACTTCTGGTCATGCCCTTATGGCAATATTATGGTTTGTAATATTTCAAGAAAAGTTTCTTAGTATTATTATATAACTAATCCTATTATCCAAAAAAAAAAAAATCAAACCGCCCGCCGAAAAAATATTCTTAGATCTTATTAAAGTCCGTATATAAAGTAGAAAAAAATAGTTTTTATAAACATTTCAATATTCAAGATAAAAAAAATAAGGGAAAAAATTTGACGAAGCGAGCGTTTTACAAAAAAAAAAAAAAAAAGGCGTAACCAAAATTCTAAACTCAAAATATATGTAAAATAAAAAGACTACATGGGAGATGTTATTCTTTGTTTAAGGTCTTTTTACTTTGAAAGGACATATTTAAGAAAAGAATGATATAATGTAAAGAGGTAATGGAGTACACGTGTCACAGGTAGGGCACATGTCTTCTAACGTTGCATTTTCCCTGCTCCACACCCCCACACTCACAAAAATATTGTTATATCTGCCCTGCAAATTCCCTGGAGACTCTCAAATGACTGTTCCAAAACATGTTCATTTTTCTTCATTTGTTTTTGCTAAACTGTTTCCTTTATTCTTTCCAGAACTTCTAAAATGTACTTTTTTACAACTCGAGGTGGTCAAGAAAATTGAAATAAAAGTTGTTGCAAGCATCATCTAAGACTAATGTATATTCGAGGTAGGTAGTAAGGTCTACAAATACTCTATTCTTTTTAGATCTTATTATGTAAGATTATATTGAGTTTGTTATTGTTATTGTAGTGGCGTAGCCAGAAATCTCATCAAGGGTGTTCAAACTTTAAAGAAGTCGATAAAATTATTTTTGATGAACGGGTGCACCAAATTTTTTTAAATTTAGACAACTTTGGCTAAACAATTAATATACTTGTAATAGAACTATAATTTTATAAATTAAAACTAAAATAAACAAGATAACAGAAGAAATTTAACTAAAAAAAAGTAAGAATAGCATCAAAGGAAAGAGAGAATCGATAGGGTTCGTAGCATGATAGAGAACATTCATTGAAGAAATTGTGCAGAGCTTGACTTTTAGATTATAAATTTGTTTAAGATACAACTTTTAAGATTAGTTATTTGTGTTTTATACAAATATTAAGTTTTAAGAGTTATTTATTAGGAATTCTTTTAGATTGAAAAAGAATCAAATAGACCATACATGGTGATCTCCGTTTTGTTTAAATGAGAAGATAAAAATATTTAGCCGGAGATTCAAACCGGTGAACAACGCCTCACTTTGAACATCCTGAATCGTTGAATACCTTACTTAACCGTATTAAGGGTATCAAAACATAATATATAACTATATAAAATAATATTTGATATATATATACAATATAATTTTTTGGCGAATGATGTTCGTTTGACACCTTTGGCATAGTGCCGCTACGCCATTGATCGAGGTTTACAACAACTTAATATAAGACTGTATTTATGAGAATATATTTTAATCGCTTTGATGCGCGTGCCCAGCCATACACCTGTGAGCTCGACCACACAGAATCCAGACAATATAAGGCATCATCTTTCCATGTTCTCTCCTCTGTGACAATACGACTTTTGTACTGTTTTTGACAATTTCCTACTAGGGAACTGGATATATTGCAGATGGACACCTTATGGGAATATACAAAGTACATTATTTGCAAGCAACAAGTATATCATCAAGATTCTAAGTATATAACATATATACTTGTGCTTATTAAAAAATGGTAATGTACTATGAAATGTTAACATATACTCCTTCCATTCAATTTACGTGATATAGTTTAGATCGTCAAAGATTTTAATACATTTTGTGAAAGCCACTCCTTTGCAAGCCGGTGTTTTTGTACTTAGACAATGTTCTACAAACAGAGTAATGTTTGATGAGGACATGCGCTTATATACTGATTATATGAGGTGAAGTTGTTGAGTGATAGGTGGATGCTCGATGAGTTGATACGTGGTAGTGAAGACAAATAGGATATGAGTCAGTAAATAGCTGATACCGGTTACGAATATGTGATCAGTGCTGTGTGAGTTCCGAAGACGTTGGAATCTGGGATGAAAGTTTAAAAGGAAGATATCGGTTGGAGAAGGCAACATTCAATGAGCAACTGTTGCAAAGAATCTTTCCATTTATACTCAATCGTTATGCAGCCATCAAGAGGGGCCTTTATTCATATTAAAGATAAGCTTGATTTGGGGATCTTGTCTTCCTGAATTAAGCTTAAATAGAAGATTTTGTACTCATTGTACACACGAAAATATCTGTATACAAAAAAGGCTAAACTTACTCTTATTCTATTAACAATATTTTTTCTCTCTGCTCTATACATTATTCTTATTCTTGCTTCCGGAGAAGCTCATTTCATAATCAGGCTTGTATTTTCTTGAAGTTTCTTTAAGTAATTTATTTATGTTCTTATTTATTTTACATTCTTGAGTCAAATAAATTCACGTATCTATAAACTACGTTACAAATTCAATTATACTATTTTATGAGTAAACACCGGTAATTTGTTACTGTAGGGAATTCAATCCTTTTTACAATTTGGTGTTTTTGGTGAATAATTAGATCAAATGTGATGAGTAACAGTGGATGCTAGTTATGTATTCTTAATTCGGATATACAAACATAAAAAAGTTTTTTGAATGTTCATATGTATACAAGTTGATCCGAATAGTACCGTTATGAAACAAGAAAAGAAAAGGAATGTAATGTTTTATACTTTAATACCATACAAGAGGGGGAGGAGCGATCTGTGTTGTGTCTAATTTTTTGCGTACACAGATTATAGAAGGACCTGGTTCTTCTATATGTTCCTTATACTACAGTTGCGGAATAATAAATGCAGAAAGTAAAGAACACAAGTATTTTACGTGAAAAACACCTTGCTCAAAAGGTGAAAAAATTACGACTTACTACCCAGTAGGATTTTTTCAACTCTTCACTAAATCACTGAACCAAAAACAACGTTTACAAAACTCTTGTAAACGTAATGATTACCTCTAACCCTATGTGGCAATCAGCCTCAGGCTATTGCGACGATTTGAAGTTAACTCTAACTTGAACAATACACTCAAAGTACGCAATACAAATGCTTCTAGAGAAAGCTGAAAGATACAACTCAAAAGCCCTTGTCGCACCTCGTTTTTCGCGAAAGCGTGTTTTGACATGTGACAACTCTTTTAAATGGGTATTAAAAGAGAGGAGTCGTCACCTAACGATTTTAAGGTGCATTAGGACACCTATTTGTAAATAACTCTGTTTTAACTAGTCCGTGTTACCAAAGATCGGTTAAGAACTCAAATTAACTCGAAGAGAAGGTGTTCCACTCTTCGAGGTCCACAACTGTAGGTCCTGACCGAAATTAATGCTACGTGAGATTATTAAATTATAATTGTCCTATGTGATAATGTAAGTGAAGGAAGACATGGAATTAAAGGTTCAACTACGATGTAAAACAAGTGTAAAGAAGATTTCATATGTAAAGGAATTAAATGATCAATACAAGTTTTTAGGGGTTACAAGATACAATGTAATTGCTCTAAGTTTAAAGATACAAAGGCGCAAGAAATATATAAAGGGGGGCCTTAAGTTTTTTAGCCTAAAGGATCACCCCGTACAACATAAATAATACTTCGTAATTTCCTTAGAGCAGGGGTTGCTCATATTCTTCAGCGGGTACAAACTATCATCTCCTGCTACCCAATTACTATCTTAAAGTTGTTTACCTAAAGTGCTCTAATTCAATTCTAAACTGTAACCTATGCATGCACCACCCATCCCATACCAATGGTCCAGGAAGCTTTGGACTACTATTTGGGTGGTTTTAGTTTTTATTAGAGTGCTCAAAATGATAAAACTAGGCGTACATTCAAAACAAGTAGGACTACACATAAAAACAATGAATGGTTAAAGTTAGCCTCCAGAATAAGAAACAAAAGCACGATGATAGATTTCAGATCATGCAGTAGGCAATTTCAGCATCGAGGTGTATTGAAATTGTTTAAAAACCTATAGACATGGCTTCTATGTGAACGCACAGTTTAAGAATATCTCGTCGGCACGGCTTCTATTCAGATTATCGAGATTACAGATTACAAGTATTATAAAAGCCTATAGACATGATTTCTAAGCGATTTGCCTAATGGGGGTAGTGAAGCCATTTGAAAACTCAGAATTACTCGCGTTTGATCCTATTGACATGCTTTCTAAGTGAGTAGCAATATCTATAGGCAAGTTATCTAATAGTTGGTATTTGAACGCAGATTTATCATGCTCATTCCTATAGGAATGTTATCTAGGTGGCAGTGTGATAGGAGCAACAAAAACAACCAATTAGTTAATCATAATCAATTAAAACCCTATAGTCATGGTATCTAGATGAATATATGCAAAGGCATATATTAATACGATTCTATAAGCATGCTATCTAGTAATCACACTGCAATTGCACAAGTTGAGCAGATAGTAATTGATGTTTGATTCATATAAGCATACTGTCTAATAGCGCGTAGAAGTAGAGTGAACAAGTAAAGCACTTAAGTTCTTACAAACATGTTTCTGATAATATGCGCGTATTAAACAGGTTGAGTAGGTGAAGTATTTGAGTTCTTATAACATGATTTCTATTAGTGCATAGAAATAGGCACGTCAAACAAAGCATGTAGACCCTATAAGCATGTTATCTACCCATTCATGCGAAACTTAAAATATCTCAACCTTCCTTTTCACTAATTTCCTCATCATTCAGTTTTATAAATTAGTACAGGTCCAAATAAAATAATGCAAGCCCAAATCGACAATTACAGACTTCAAATAGAACAATAGGTCCAATAAAAAGTAAAGTAACTCAGTCATGCTTTCCGGGCCTTCACCAGCCTTAAACTTTGCACACCCAACAGGCCTAACTCTCAGGCTTACAAGGACAATTAGAGTGCACCTGAACCCAGCACCCAGATCCAGCAACACACATGGCCCCAATTTCAGGCCCAACAAGTGAATTTACTTACCCAATGGATGCCAAATTTAGTCACACAGGTAACGAACTACTCATAGAATTAATTAAACAGCTTAAACAATTAATTCTTAAAATTGAAACTAGCTGCAGCTCTAGCCAAGACATATAACCAGGATAACGATGAATTAAAAGGCATAAAAGACACATATAGGGAAGTTTATGCTTATAATTCTAGAAAACAAAATTTAAGAGTGGCAGAGTAGTTAACCACTTCAAACAAAGTACCAAGACACAGCATTGTCCAGAACTACCTGAAGAACTTTAAGCAGGGGATTTAAACATGAAAATTTAGTAGGGTCATAGACAAGAACAAGTAAGATACAATCTTAACATGGTATGTCTACATGAAAGAAGCCTAGCATAGCAGAATAGATTCATAATGGCAACATTTAGTCGAATATGAGAAAGATTTTAACATGCCGAGTACTAATTATAACACTAGAAGAGTTCAAGAAAACATGTCACTTAGACTAACAGGACAGGCAGGTATCTAGATTAATCCTTGTTGATGTCATATATGAGAAGAAACTAAACACTAGAATTTGCTCTAGAAGTCTTAGGCAACACTAAAGAATAAATGACTAAGCAAATCATGGAGCATAACATCAGAGTCCACCAACAACAAGAAACATGTTTAGCTAAGCATTAAGATGCTGTTGTAATATGAGATAGTCAGAGATCAATTTGCAGCCTGCTCCTATTAACTATTCAACCTTTTCGTTCAGGAGATATCAGATATAACCACTTAAGCTTATCTCTTTCACGTGCATGCCTTGTGCTTGAATCTGCCTATGTCTGTGTACACTGTGTATAGACCTGGTTCATGCGTGTGTTCCTTTGTCAATTATCAAAACAAACTTACTTAGGCCAACAGAAAGTATGGGATTTTCATAGTTGTGCTAGTGTACCCCTTGATAAAACTACAACAACAAAGAAGCAGACCTTACTCCTACCCTGGGAAGGTAAAAATGCTATATTCAATAGACCCTCGGCTCAATGAACGATGAAAAGAAGCAGTAACTACATCGAGATACTAAGAAAACCAAAGCGAAAGATAATAAAGAAACATCATGTAGTATAGAAATCTAGGAATAAGAAAAATACCAGACTAACACTGATACTATTGTTATAGAAAGAAAAAGAAAAATATTTGATTATTCTACTAGCCTTCTACCCTAATCCTCGACTACCATGCCCTCATATCAAGAGTCACGTCCTCAGTAAGCTGAAGCAACATCATATCCTGCTTAATTACCTCTTGTTAGGATCAAAATAACCAGGTGTCATGCAGAAGCTAATAAAGCAAACCTTGAACGACGATACATTGGAAAACAAAAGAAAAATATACCAAACGAAATACATACATTTAACGTGGTTCAGACAATTGACCTACGTCCACAGGCGGAGATGAGCAATCCACTATATAAAAGGAGAGTACAAAATATCGAGAGAACAACCTCACAAAGAGGCAAACACAAGTGGCAGGCTAACACTTGTCCCTAAATTCTCCCCCTAAACAAGACTCTGAAACCCCACATGGTTACATTGTGGATGCTACTGAATGAGAAGGAAGGATCCTTAACTTATAGAAGTCTAAATATTTTCCTCCAAAAGAAGGGACTAGTCAAATAGGAAGAATTATATTTTCCTTCTCGTAAAAGAAAAAATTAATTTTGGTAAATACGTTGGGCTTCCTTCAAGAAAAAGGAAAACGAACCTATGGGGTAAATTTCCTCTTACAAGGTTAGGAAAGAGACTTACCTCATCCCAAAGCTCGCTTTTCGGTCCATAAATTAACTTTAAAACCTCAAATTGGTGCCAAACAATCCGAAGCTAGCCACATATTATTTAAATTAGTCAATATACACTCACAAGTTCATAATTTAACTATTAGAGTAATTACCCAACCCAAATTGGAAGATTCCTAACATATATAATTTTACCAAATTCCATAATTATTTTTGTGGTTTAATTCCATTTTTATCAAAACCTAAATTTTTTCAATAATCTCCTAAAATTTCCACAAGTTCTATGTCAAAATCTACTCACAATGCGTGATTTAAACTCATATTGTATAGAAGTTACTTACCTCAAAGTGCTAGGTGAAAATCCCTCTTCAAAGAGCTCTAAATTCGACCAACAAATGAGAGAAATGAAAAAAATGAGCCTAAGTCCCGATTTTTAAAACACCCTGTCCAGGCATTTCTTCTTCGCGATCGCGGAAAAGTCATCGCGATCGCGAAGGCAAGCTGCCCAGGCCCAGGAAAAAGGTCATCGCGAACGCGAGGACCCACACACGAACGCTAAGGCTGACAGGCCTGAGTTTCACGAATGCGAGGCCCAGCTCTCGAACGCGAAGAGGAACGAGCTGACACTTACCATGCCTTTCTCCCTACGCGAACGCGGGCCCCTTCACGCGAATGTGGAGGCCACTGGTCCCAGATCTTAGCAAACGCAGGCAAGGGGTCGCGAACGCATAGAGTAAATCTCATCCCCTCACATTTTCCTTCTCCGCGAACGCGACACAGCCCTCGTGATCGCGAATAAGATTTTTTTGGACTTAGCTAGGGGCGGTTCAAAACTCACCCGAGCCACCCCAGAATCCCGTCCAAATGCACCAACAAGTCTATCATCGTAATATACACCTGCTCGAACTCTCAAAACATGTAACCAACATCAAAACTAAGAATCGCGCCCCAAAACCAAATTGAATCAAATTATGAACTTCAAGTTTTCAACTTGCTCTAAACGCGCCGAATCATACTTAATTCGGAATGACACTAAATTTTGCGTGCAAGTCTTAAATCACCATACCGAATTATTCACAAGCTCGAAATCCCAAACGGACCTCAATAACACCAAAACCTACTCTAAACCAAACTTAAAGAACTTGAAAACCTTCAATCGCCGACTTCTAATATTAAGCGTCGAAATACTCCCCGGTCATCCGAAACCTGATCCGAACATACGCCCAAATCCAAAATTATCATACGAACCTATTGGGACTGTCAAATTCCGGTTCTGAGGTCGTTTACTAAAAACGCTGACTCAAGTCAAACTTAACCATTATAAGCCACTATTAAGGAACTAAGTGTTCCGATTTCAATCTGAACACTTCCAAACTCGAGCTAACCATCCTAGCAAGTCATAAAATAGAAAATATACATACGGGGAGTCTTAATCAGGGGAACGGGGATCTAGAAAGTAAAACGACCGATTGGATCGTTACAATTTGTTTGGCATATACTTTCATTTGAAAATTATTATTGTTTCACTATAAATGTAATATTGCATCCAATGTAAATTTGTATTCTATACTTTTTTCCCCTAATATCTTACTTGGATTACTCAGTCACACAATTGACCATACTTTAATTTTTAATTAGTTAAATTATTTTAATGTACTAACTAAAAAATAATAGCTACTATCAGCAGAATATGTTAAATTATTTTAATTTATTGTATATATATATATATATATATATATATATATATATATATATATATATCTAACCATATTATGTTCAGTCAAAATGGCAAGCAAAGTAAAATTAGTAAAATAATCTGTCCCTGTTAACAAGCTAGAAAACATATCCAATTAATTTCTTTCAATAAGTATGTGAAAAGGGGAAAGGACTTATATGAACCAAATAAGAGCTAATATATTAATAGTGACTGATGAAATCGCGTTAACCCCAACAACATTTTAGTGTACAAAGAAGTTGAAATAACTTTTACTAACAACACCATTGCAAAAGAATCAGCCAATAACATTGGAACAGGTGGAGCATATTCAGTGGTGACACTATCTTTGACAATTATTTATAGAAACTTGTGAATTATTTTTGTACATAATTAGTTAACACTTATCACTAATTGTTTAATCTCATACTTCTTAGATGTAATTTGCATGTTAATAACAAGGGAATCACTTATTGGAGATGGATGGACTTGGAGAAAAGAGTACGAATAAAAAAGTAAATTAAAATTACACACATGAAACATATTGTTTGATAATGTATTATATAAAATTATCATTTAGTTGATCATTTTTCATTGAATTGTACGTCGTAAAATCAAAATAAGCAAATATATCATATGTTCCAAATTAAATTTTGTTTGTTCGTGAAATTTATCATACGATGGTTTACATTGATTTTTTCATATAAATTTGTACATTTTTCTTTTATGCTTAATTATTTATAGTATTTTTCAAAATTATACTACATAGCTCGGCATACATGTGCAGCGCACGTACCGAGAAACTAATATAATTAAAAAAAGTATACTTTTAGCATATATAATTTACATTCTCTTTTCATGAAGAATGATTGCATTAATTGTTGGATGATAAAAAGGAAAAAATTGGTTTAAAAGAATTCAATATCAACATTGCATTACCTAACAAGTATTTGCTTTTTTATATAAATCTAAACGACGCTTCGACTATGTGGATCGTCTTTATTCTCTATTTTTTCCGTTGGGATTTTTTGGCTCCTTTTCATCTTTCCGACTCACAATCTTACGAATTATAGCAAATTTATATCTAAGTGTTAGTTTACTTTTTTCTAACTCTCATAAAAAGAGAAAAAGAAAAGAAACTTTATTCTAGTTTATGAACTAAAGAAAAAGAAAGATAATCTTATTGATTATCAAGCGATTCAAATATACCCTCCTCCATTAGAGTTGTCCTAAATGAATATTCAAATTTCACTTTGTACTGATATTTTTCACTAGGTAAATGTTACGTGGCATGTCACCTACTACTTTACCCCTTCTCCTCGACTTGTGCCTCCACCATTATCACCATATCCACCACCATTTTATTTATGTAACTTTAAAAGGTGAGAAATCATGGCTTTTTTGTTCTTCCACCAATGTTTTTTCTGCTCTTAAGTTCCTCCGAATTTATTTTATCTTAGTGATGGAGATAAGCAAGAAGCCCACTCATTAGGAAGGTTAAGGAAATTTACTAATTAAGGTTAAAGAGAATAGTTATTGAAACTTTACGATGAGACCCTCTTGAGAATACAAATTCAGACATCTTACATTCACGCAAAGCCACAAACTCCAACATTAATCAAATACTAACTTCTCTTTTGCCCTTCTTTTGATTAAAATATAAAGTCCATTGGAATAAATTTGAGACCTCTCTCAAGCAGTTGCTATGGGACCTAAGTTGGCAGTTGTTTCCATTGCCTTATTCATTGCTTCAAATCTTGGTTCTTTAGCTTGGAACTTAAGAGCGCCATACAATTTCATATAGTCCTCAAACACAAATTTGGGATACTTGTTTTCTTTTTCTTCTTTCTCAGCCAATTCTGGTGCTGGAAAAATGACAGCATCACTCCCTGGATTGTAGAAAGATGCTATGGACATTCTGTTTCCATCTGGCTGAGCAATCACTCTGTGCTCCACGCTCTTGTATTTTCCATTTGTGATCACCTTCATCAACCATTCAACCAAAAGCCAAATTATTAGTGAACCATATAAACATTTTATTGACCTCATATTAATGTAAGAAACACTACATAATGACAATTGAATTAAGAGTTTATGTTCTATAGATTGACGGTATAAACAATATTTATCCAATTAAGTCACTTAAAATGTATTTGCAGATATTTCTATTTAATAAGTATTTTCTCAAAAATTTATTATGATATTAGACAATATGAGTATTCTTAAACGAGTGAAATGATCTAACGATAGCGCTACAAACCAACTACTCTAACTAGATTTTGTGACTTATGGGGCCGCGTAGTATATTTAAGGGGTCCTTAGTGTGTGTGTGTATATATATATATAAAATATATATACAGTCTTTTTGTCGAAGCTAACAGGTTTCGGAGAGCCCCAACCCCCAATGTAGGTCTGCCCTGGCGTCAAGTTGCCTTGCAAATTGATAATTCTAGTGTGGTTCATGTGTTACGATCTGGAGGCTCTGTCCCTCATCGGAATGGTGATATTGTCAACCGTCTCCATCATCTCTTGACTAAGAATTGGATGGTCTCTATTACTCATTTCTACAAGGATGCTAATTCAGTAGCTGATGGCTTAGCCATTATGACCTTTAGTCAAGAGCCTCATTTTGAACAGCATGCGCTTGTGTCTTTTAGCATTTCTTCACGTGTTGCGGGAGATATTGTTGGGGTATCATTTCCTCACTTGATTTCTAGCTAATTTTAGTTTTTGCTTTGTTTCCTTTTTGATATAAAAAAATAAAATACATCCTTGCTCACGGATCTGTTGTCAAACTCAGACCAGGCTATCTCCAAGAAAATAGGGTTCCAAACGGATGAAGAATAAGGCAGATTGTTCTTTGACTAGTTTTAAGTTTTTTTTTTTTTAGGTAGAGGGGTGGGGTGAGGTTTATTTTCTGTTTCTAAATTTCCCTTCTTCCGCCCCCTTCATTACTATTTGGATTTTCTATCGAGCTTTTTAACATTACTCTTAATGACAGCGAAATAAATATATAACTTAAATCCTAGAAGTAAATAAAATCAAGAATACCTCTAATTGGTCACCAATGTTGACAACAATTGAGTGGCTCATTGGTGGGACATCAATCCATTTACCATCTTTTAGGAGCTGTAATCCACTGACTTTGTCATCTTGGAATAGAAGTATGATTCCACCTGCATCTGTGTGAGCCCTGAGACCCTTTATTAGTTCTGGTTTTGGGCAAGGTGGGTAATTGGCAACCTTTGTTCCAAAAGTAGGTCCTTTTGTACCATAAAAAGCCTTCTTTAGATAACCTTGTTCAAGGCCAAGATTCTCACATAGCAAGTCCAAAAGATCCTCTGCTAGTTTCTCTAGTTTTTGTGCAAATTCTTTCATCACCTTCCTGTAATTATGGCCAAGGTAAAATTTAGTAAAACAAGCAAAGTCATGTCACTATAATTCTCGTCAGCGTCGAAGGCAGAATTTTCACTAAGAAAGTGTTCAAAATATAAAGAAATAAACATAGAAAAAATCAAAGGAAACTCAATTATAAATATGATCGTATAGTTCCGTGGAATATTTTTTGTTTTATTTATTGACATGGAATTTACAAATTGGCAAACGCGGACTTGTGTCATAATTTGATGTTGAAAGTTTGATCGTCCATTCATTAATTATATTTTTGGGCAATATGCACATATAGTTCATTTATTTTATTGTGACAAGAAGATATACTCTCTCAATTTGTTTGATATATTTTAGATTTCGAGATTCAAACTTATTAATTTTGTCTGTAAACTTGAATATAGAATTTTTAATTTTTTTAAAAATAAAGTTTATATATTTAGAAACTAAGGCTTCGTTTGTCCATAAAATATTTTTCCTTTTCTCAAAAAAATTTTAAAAAATGTGTTTGTCCATGAAATTTTTTCAAAATAAGTTTTTCAAAACCACTTTTTCAAATTGTTCAAAATTCTTTTTCCACACTCACAAAATTGTGATAACTTTTCAAGTGAAATACATGTGCAAACATAATTTCAAATTTCAAATACTATTTTTCAATTAACTCTAAATACTATTTTTTCTTCAAAAATTATAATTTTTATGTCCAAAAGTCTACTAAATCAAAAATACTATAAGTCACAGTAATTAATAATTTAAAATATTTAGCATATGAAAAAAATCGTGGTCAAAGAAAAATTCGTTTGACGTTCGAAATTCGAAATGCATCAAATAAATTGGTACAAAGGAAGTATAGTTTTATAATTTTACTGTTACAGTGGGTAAGTTCTGTAATCATGCAAGAAAATAACTCCAACACATTCCAATATTTGGAGCATAGTTTCTACTTATGTCAAAAACTATAATTTGGCGATGAAATGGAATGTTAAATAAAGAACTAAAATTGGAAATATTTTGACCTGTAGTCATGATCAAGATCTGGAACATCTGAGATGTTTGAAACAGGAAGGTGTTTCAAGAAGAAAGTACTTTCCCAATCCAAATCATCAATCTCAGTCTGAACAGCCTCAAGTCCTTTGTTTGCCACCATTTCTTTGAATCTTTGTCCCATACACTTCTTGTAATGTTCCTTTGTTAGCTTCTCCACAGTGTCCATAAGCTCATGAGAGATCCCATGATTCACCAGCTTTAATTTTATGTATCACAACAGACAACAGAATATATAATTATTGCGATTTAATTGATTATAGCAGGTTGTAAGCCTCGCTGCTCGGAAACACCCAGTGCTGACCACACTGAGAGACACGAAAGCGCAGGTTCTTACTCTATTTTTAGGTTAAAGTTTTGAGTTATTTATAGTTGTAGATCAATTATACCTTATGATGTAGGAAATCTATACAGTGTTAGCGCACATAACTATAAACTCTGGAGAAAGTAAAATCATTTACTTACTACGTTAGAGTATATATACTGATCATGTGTAAAATAATATTTGCACTAACAAGTTACTAAAAGATAACTACATGCGATCGCTTTTAACAAGTGAAACTAATTACCTAACAAATACATTAAATTACCTGCTACAATAGAATAAAAAACTAAGAACGTAAAAAAAAAAAGAACTACACTATTAATGTATATAAATTAAATATACAGTAGAATATTACCTCAAGGAAGCCCCAATTTTCACAAGCATCCTTTAATTTCTCCATAATCGCAGCCCTTTGTTCTGTGTTAAGCATCTCCATGTCAACAACTGGGAAGGTCTCCATCTTTTTTTCTTATCTTTCTCACTCTTCTAAATAATCTACTATGGAATTAATTTAGTAGCTCGTTTATGGAAAGGAATGGTACTTTGGAAGAATATTTATAGACGTTTGAGGTGTGGGGAAACAGAAAAAGACAAATGACTAGGTGATTTATTGGATTATTTAAATAATTTACAGATATATACTCTTTTCGTTTAATGTAAACTTATTTTCTTTTAATTATTTTAAAGAAAATGGTCCTTTCAAAATTTAAAACAATTTAAGTTTAATTTCTCATTTTACCTATAAGATAAAAATATTATAGCCACATGAATATTATGACATATTTAAAACTATCAATTTCAAAAATATTATAGTCACACAATATTACAACATACTTAAGACTACAGTGTTTCAGAAATCTTCATTTCTTTCTTAAATTTGTGCCCGATTAAATATATTCATATTAATTAAAAAAAAAATTTAATGAATAAATACATATATAGGAATAAGTAAAGAAGTGGAAATTAGTGGGAACAGGAGTCCTGGAGGAAGTATGTGAGCACATCCTTTTCTTATTATTGCTTCATCCGTCTTCTTTTTTGGTGGGGTTGGACCTAATTAATTCTACTTCTCTTTATTTGCTTTTCTTTTCTTTAATAAATATTGACCAAAGTAGCTTTGTCACTTTTCTTCATGTTTACGCCTTTGTACATATAATGTAGTATAATTTTGTTAAATAGTTTGTATTTTATGGGTTCAACCTATAGTATTTCACTCATTTTAAATCCACTTGTTCTAAATATTGAACTCGCTTCTAGCTAATACCATGTAAAGTTTAAAGCATCCTTACCTTGTGAAAGATGTAAATTTATAGAAAATAATGTACATATGTGAAAGTGCACGTGGAATTGCATAGTCAATTACTCATGCCTAGAACTTAATTAGTTAAGAATTTCTCACTGCCCGTAGGTTTAAGAATACAGAAGTCAATTTATTTTAGATGTTTTGTTGTTGTCCCGTCAAGGTGCCTCAAGTTAGACTATTAGAGAATTAAAGTATATTGTATTAACGGAAGAATTACATAACGCCACATTTTATGATACTGTTTACTAATGTTTTAGGCATGAGAATGTACTTTCTATACTTCACACAGGCACAATGTTTCCATATATTATACTCTTACGGTCACAATCATGTGATATGTTACCCGGTGCCTTCCTGAGATTCTTTGGAAGGGCGACGTAAGGCTAAGCAATCGATGTCAGTGCGATTGTTGTCCGCCAACCGAGGTCCCCTCCGTACACTAGACTAGATTGTTAGTGCCGCACGGAAAAACCAATGTCATGAGCAACTGAGAGAGTTGAAATGAGCAGTTTAGAATGAAAGTTGATTGCATTGATGAAATGAAAGCTATTACAAAAGCCTACGCAGTGTCGGGGGGAGACACACTAGTACAGAGAAATATTTGCTTGCTTGAATGTTTGAATGCTTGATCCCCCTTAATAATGCTTAAAAAAAATAAACCAAAGTTACATGACTTGACCTAAATAAGCTGTAGAAGCACACTGAAAGTAATTGAAATAAAACTACTCTATATTTATAATGAAAAGGACTTAGTCTTCTACAAGGTAGAAACAAGTCCGTTGACAGCAACTTTGTCTTGAGCATCAGGGTTTGCGCGCGCGGTGCTGCGGCGCGCCCGGCACTATTTGTATCTGTCTGCGGCTGGGCGCTGGCACTTGGATCAGGATGTGTGCACATGGCACTGTTGGCAACATGATGGTCTGTGCACGCGGCATTGTCTGCGAGCACGGCATTGTTGGCATTTGCCTGCCGCTGGGAGCTGGCGAGGACTATCGGTGAGGCGATATAGGGACATGCGCGTTTGTCACTTGGCGCTGCCGAGACCACAAGGCCGATCGTGGCGTTAGGCGTTGAGAAGCTTGTCAGAACGCCACGGGACGCGTCCAAGGGGTTATGGGGCGAGGCTGGAAAGCAGCCTATGACTTTTCTCCCCCACCTGAGTTGGCGACATTCTCGAAGCCTTAACTACAAGATGATGATTGGTCAGGCTCTTATTGGCTGGGAGGTCTGTTCCCCTCGGTCTTGTGAGGTGGCTTTCTGAATGATGCTCCATGTTTTTCTGAAATGATTTGAGGCCGGCTGACATGGAAGACTGGATGGATTTTCCACCAGGCTGGGGTTTTCACCTGGTATGTGGCTTTCCCAATGCGTCTTTCAATGGACAAGGGTCCAATGTATTTTTGCAATAGGTGAGGGTCATGGGTCCTTTGGAAAACAAGTACCGCTTTGGTATTCTTACCATCACTTTGTCTCCTGCTTGATGTTGGACAAAGCGAAGGTTTTGTTCGGCATACCTCTTTGCCCTCTCTTGGGCTTTGACAAGATAGCTCTACAGTATCTCCAAAGTTTGCTCCCATTCCTTCGAGAAACTGGCAGCTCGAGGCGATTTTGGCATGCTTGGTGCATTCACAGTCTGGGAGTAGCGGTTGTTGTCCGGTAATAATTTCAAAACCGCTTTTGTTTGTACTGGCGCACTTTTGTGAATTGAAACACAATTGAGCAGCATCCAGAAGTTTCACCCAATTCTTCTGTGATTCGGTCGCAAAGTCGCGGAGCTATTCCTCCAGCATGTAATTGAACTGTTCTGTCTGGCCACCTTCTTGTTGATTAAAGCTTGAGTTGTGGCTCAATTTGGATCCGAGGCACCCAAAGAGATGGGTCCAAATTTGCTAGTAAAGTGTGAGTCGCAGTCATTAATGATGTCTTTGGGCAAGCCCCAAAATGTGACAATATGAGAGAAGAAGAGTCGAGATGTATCTTCTGTCGATATGTTTTGTAGGGCTGCTATGAAGGTGGCATACTTGGAAACCCGGTCTACCACAACCAAGATGGTTGCAAGATATCCGATCTTGGGTAATCCTGTAATGAAATTCAGGGAAACGCTTTCCCAAGGTCTCTGTGGGACAGGTAGCGGCTCCAAAAGTCCTGCTTGCACTGAGCGATCCAACTTGTCCTTCTGGCATGCTTGACAAGTCTTCACACTGAGGGGCACCATCAGTTGTTTGACGCCGATGATATGATTTTTGATTCTTGATGCTGAGGGTAGCCGGAACAATAGATTTATGTCTTTATCTGACCCATCTTTAACAGTCTGATGAGTGTTGATCTGTGTATATGGGCATTCGTTGTTCCACTGTTGCCCGATGCAATGACGGCATTCTGAAGGGGGCTTTCTCCCCTGATTGTTGTTGACTGATGCAGCATTGTTGCTGCTTGAGGAAGGAGTCTTAGATTTGGATGCACTTCGATCTCCTCCATTTTTGCTAGGGCCACCATTTAATAGGTTCGCTCCCATTGTATCCCCCTCGGACAGGCGGCTGAGGCCTATCCTTCTAAGTTTCCATATGATAATCCCTAAGGCATTCTGCAGCTTGGATCGCTTTGGGCAAGGTATCTACCCTTTGTCTTTGCAGCTTCAATACGAGCATGAGGTTTCAAACCTTCTATGAATGCGAAGAGTTTGTCTTTGTCTCCCATATCCCGTATGTTTAGCATGAGTGCGGAGAATTCGCGCATGTAATCTCGCACTGACCTGGTCTGGTGGAGTTCCGGCAACTTTCTCCTTGCATTGTATTCCTCGTTTTCGAGGAAGAACTGCAGGCGTATGGCTGCCTTCAGCTCTACCCATGTGTTGAGAGTATCTTCCCCGACCGTGATGGCTTCATATTTCACTCGCCACCAGATCACCCTGAAGATACATGGAAGCAGTTGCTACCTTTTTGACTTCTTCCAACTCTACTACGACATCAAAGAATTGTTCGATGTCGAAGATGAAATTCTCCACTTCTTTAGCATCTCGAGCTCCGTTGTGTGGCTTTGGCTCAGGAATTTTCAGCTTTTGTGGCATAGGGGCGAGGTTTGTGGCACCCCTGATTTAGTTTTCGCCTCCTCTAAGTAGGCCTTGTAAGGCAACATTAACAACATTGAGTTGGCCTGTCAAGTTGTCTATGGTTTGCTGCATGGCAGTCACCCTGTCTTCCTCTAGTTCCCGATGGGCTAAATCCTCGGCGCGCTCCTGTTGGAGGTCCTCGAATTTGCCATGGATTTTGGCTGCCTCTACGGCTGCCGTTTGCCGGTCTTCGTCAAAGTCACGACTGATGTTTGCCATGTCAACTTCGGCCTGTCACATTTTGTGGTCCAGGTCGTCCAACCTTTTCACTAGGCTGGTACTTAAATCAGGAACCATATCCACGATGGGCCGTAATACGTTAACTGTCTCTTCAAGGGTGGCGATGCGATCCCCATGATTCACCATGGTCAGAAATGGTGGTAATGACAATGTGTTCCATCGTCCGATGTCTAGCCTAGGCTCTGATACCAACTGTTACGCGGTGCCTTACTGAGGTTCCGTGGAAGGGCGACATAAGGCTAAGCAATCGATGTAAGTGCGATTGATGTCTCCCAACTGAGGCCCCCACTGTATGCTAGACTAGATGTCAGTGCCGTACGAGAAAACCAATGTCATGAGAAACTGAGAGAACTGAAATGAGCAGTTGAGAATGAAAGTTGGTTGCATTGATAAAATGAAAGCTATTACAAAAGGCTACGCGGTGTCGAGGGGGAGGGGGAGGTGACACCAGTACAGAGAAATGTTTGCTTGCTTGAACTTAGTCAATGAAGTAAAACTATTATATATTTACAATGAAAAAGACTTAGTCTTCTACAAGGTAGAAACAAGTCCGTTGGCAGCAACTTTGTATTGAGCATCACGGTTTGGGCGCACGGTGCTGTCGGCGCGCGTGACACTATTTGTATCTGCCTGCGGCTGGGTGCTGGCACTTGGATCAGGATCTGTGTGGGCAGCATTGTCTGCGCGCGCGGCAATGTTGGCAACATAATGGTCTGTGTGCGCGGTATTGTCTGTGCGCGTGGCACTATTGGCATTTACCAGCTGCCGAGCGCTGGCGAGGACTATCGGTGGGGCAATAGAGGCACATGCGCGCTTGTCACTTGGCGTTGCCGAGACCACGAGACCGACCGTGGAGCTAGGCGTTGGGAGGCTTGCTAGGACGCCACGGGGCGCGTCCAAGAGTTCATGGGACGAGGCTGGAAAGCAACCCATGACAGATAGTGTACAGATTTCGAGAGTCACATAAGTTGTTCTTTAATCGCAATTTTTTTATATTGCCTTTTAATTATGTCGAATTATTAATTATACACTTTTTAGTACATAGTTTCTGATATTTAAGTTTTATTTCAAAAAATATAAAGATATTATATTCAAATACACTATCAAAATTAAGAAGTTTAAATCTCAAAAAACAAAAGAGTATCACATAAATTAGGATAGGTTGTGGACGCTTAATTTCTACATGCGTACATCAAAATCGTTGGAAGTAGACCTAACCCATGTATAGAACACTGTCCAAAATACGGCTCTGGCAAATTTTCACTGGGCAGCTATGGCCAGCAGGGGCGAGGTTAGAAACTAAGTTGTGACAAATTAACACACAAGCTGCGAATGATGCCAATCAATCAATTAATTGCCAAAGACATTCAGACATAAATAAATAAATAATAAAAAACAACGTGTTAACTTAAAAACATAATACTAGTAATTAGTTTTGGACTTCAACAACCAAGCCTTCTTTATTTTTTTATCAAGTTTCAACATGTACGTAACGACTTCAGCCACGCTAATGATAGTCTATAGGGTATAGTAATATTATATGCGTGTGTTTACAATATGCATGTGTGTATATTTTTATGTAATGAGATCAAGCTCAAAATTAGAAACGGTTTAGATTAGGATTTTACGTAATTAAGATGCTACGGAAATCATTATTTACTAAAAGCTAGCAGAAGAGGGCATTGGCAATATTCCACCTGACATCCAAAAAAGTGAGATTATATGATTGAGTGTCTGATATTGCACATGCCACCAACTAATTAACAGATTTGAGCCTTAATTTTGAATCACTCATCACTTTATAAAACCGCCACAATATTATCAGTATGCACGTGCAAATCGTCCTACGCTAATTACGTCTTCTTTTATTTTGTGCTATATAATCTTTTTTACACCATACAATTAAATTAACATAAGTAAACTACAGAATATAGTGGAAAGGGAGGATTTATAACCTAGATTACGAGGCACGTGAACTTATGAGCTCTTCGTCAAACTAGATATTTTACGTATTTATTTTTTAGAATTAATCTAATGTTAGCTGTTTGGTCCCATGCTCCCCAATAAGGTTGAATAATGCACTAGATTGATATTGAGTTATTTACCTAAAGGAACAGAGATAATTTCCACTTAATTAATCTATTCTTTTTTTCTTTTTTTAGTAGTACACGTATATTCTAGAAATCTTAAAACCATCTCTGACAGTGTTTAAGGTGAGTGTATGTCATAAATTTTTTCCTTTTCGTTTTTATTAGAGCTACTTTTCAAAGAAGAAGTTGTGCTCTTTTTGAATAGTAGAAGCTTCGTCGTTTCATGAAGTTTTAATTTCTTTGGTTAGAACTCTTTTGACGGGGAACTTTGTGTCATACATGCAAATGGACGGACAGTTTATTTCCTATGTCATTTTCTTGTTTCATTTTCCAAAACTTTTTTAACTGAAATTCATATTAGTATAGCCACACAATTATTACAAGAAAAAAGGCAACATCTATGGCCTGAAAATCCAGCAAACTGATAAGGTATCGTACATTATGATAACTACCATTCACTAACTCTTCTATAAGAAAGAAAATGTATTTTTGGTATTCATAGCCACGTACAGGTTACACTTATTGTCTTTGACTAGTCAAAGAAATGTGAAAATAGGAAATATCTACTTCTAGTAGAAAAAGACATTTGCCTAAACACGTTGCAAGTGGGATGCGTCCTCTTTTATTTTGGATTGTAATAGTAGCTCGTCGGTGTGTAACTTTTTTCTAAATATTTAAAAGAACTTTTACAAATAATCCTCTTAAAACTGTGGGATTCATAAACTAAAAAGTAAAACATATCATTTGTTACGATAGGTAATAATGATCCGATGGTTTTATATATATTTATGCCGGAACGAAAGGTGTAATCTCATAGTTCTTAGTCTATAAAAATATATTGTTCGGTATTTTATTTATTTTTTCATTACGATTGAAGTTGAACTTGTGCTCGAGAGATTGTTGTTCATATACTATAAGGGATATGATGTATAAATTATATTCTCAATAAGAGAGTAGCCGTGGTGATCCCCTCTGGACCACCTGAATTTCACCAGTGAACCGAAAATTAGATCTACATTAGATTTTATTCGAATTGCACCATCTATCCTTCTGAGGAGAAGTTTAGTTTCACATCCCGATTCGAATAGAAGAAGTACACCATTCTAATGTACCTTAGATGATCTACATCTCAAAGTCAGACACCGATAAGCACATTAAAGGTAACAATGCATACAGCTTAAACCCGTGGGAAATATATGGTTGTTTTGTTTGTATCTCAATGTTAGCGTATTCTACATGTACATGGAATGGGACTGCCTTAGACTAAACCATTGATTAGGATGTATGAATAAGGAAAAAAGAAAGATAGACGGAATGGAGAGCAGTAGTAGAATACGTGTTTGACTCGACTCCTTTTGCTTTCATCGTTTCCCTGCTATGGATTTGATTGGATGACAAGTGTGTTTGGTGTGTTTGGTGTATATGACAAACAAAATTATCAGAAAAAATATTTTCCGCAAAATATTTTGTCTGAAGAGTATTTTCATAAAATATATTTATCGATATTACGTTAAAGAGTGAATAATGTGATTGTAAAAAAGTATTTAATTTATTAGAGATCGATAATATTAGAGATCGATAATGTTAGAATCAGATCTGTGAGACTTTCGTAAGTTAATTCATAACTTAGACGCCATCTGAGACTTGAGTGAAGAGAATACTATATTTAATTTTCCCACATGTATAGCAGTATATGGTATTTAATCTCGAAGAACTGGATACTATCGAACTTGCTAATTAAATAGACATATTTTAATTCTGTCCACCCTTAATCTCTATTTTCTATTTTATTTTTTACTTTATTTCATATCTGACTTCTTTACTCAAATCAATAAAAAATATTCTTAAGTTTCAGTCTACTTCAAAAGTTAGCTATATATTTTAATTCTGCGACGTAAATCTTTCATAATCTTTTCTAAATATGCAAGTGCAATTACTGAAATTATTTATAAGTAGTTTCATCTTCATTTGTTTTATGCTGAAATGGTTTATTTGAGTTACAATAAGATTATTAATCTTGTTTATGAGCCCCC
>MCJB01016524.1:116816-131168 GCA_002018475.1 Nicotiana obtusifolia
CCCCCCCCCCCCCCCCTTCTCTCTCTCCCTTACAATTTATACTAGTTTAGATTAGTTTAGTTAATAACTCTTTATGTTTGTTGTCCTTTATTGAGCTTTTGCTAAATTTCTTAGAGCTCAATAAATTTCTAGTTTTGTTAAATATATGTCGTCTTTAAAACTTAACAAATTGTTAAGCTAGTTTAAAAAATGGGTTAAATTGACATGTTTCTTTAATTTTTTTGCTTAACAGCAATTTACTTTTCCATGGCTTTGAAATGCTTTTTTTGAGCCGAGAGTCTATTGGAACAACCTCTCTATCTTCACAAGATAGGGATAATATCTGCGAATACACTACCCTCCTCAGATCCGCTTGTGGGATTACACTGGATATTACTTTTGCCGCAAAGTAGATGAATTCTAGTTAATTTTTAGAAAAATTTCTTGCCCAACTTTTTTTTTTAAATAAAAAGTGCAGACCTCAATGTCGCCCCTATTGTTTAGATTTTTTTACTGAACTCGCTTATGTAAAATTCTGAGTCCGCCACTAATTGCACATATTCAAATTAATCATATCTCAATATAAATATCAAATATCGCGTGGGAACCAAAAGAGTACACAGTCTTTTCCTTTTCATGCAGCTAAGCCATGGTCTTTCGTTTCAGCCATAGAAAAGAGCCATCGATTGTATGGTCATATTCTCGTTTGAAAATTATCTACTTCTTTTTTCTTTCAAAGGATATTTATGTATTATTATATTAATAGTAATAATAATAGTACTATTTAAAAAGAATTTTAAAAAGTAAAAGAAACGAAATAATGCAACTGTTCGTTTTACTTCTCAGTCTTTTTACCTCAATGTTAATGATTTCACCTTTTTTACCTCCATGAATGCCAAGCTTACTTTTCTAATTGTACTTGAGGAAACAATAATGAATTCCAGAAAATAAAATGTACAGAGGACATCTAGAATTTGATATGAATGTTCGAATATTAGTTGTATTTGGGTTATTTTCCATCCTTATTGGTTACTACTACAGGTGAAGGGGAGCTTTGGAGTAACGGTTAAGTTGTTTCCGTGTAACTTATAAGTCACAGGTTTGAGTCTTGGAATCAGCTATTTGTGCTTGTATTAGAATAGACTGCCTACGTTACACTTTTTTGAAAATAACCCTTCCCCAAACCATGCTTAAATACGAAATATTTTGTATATCGAGCTGCCTTCACTGTTATTGATGCTGGCCGATTTAATCATTTATCGTTTGAGTTTTATCTTAATGGATGTAATTGACAAAGAGTACTCATACTTTTTCAAATGTGGTATTAGTACATTTAGTGGATTGTCAAATGATGAACTTGATTAAATATTTTCTGTTTTGTTCCCCAAATAAGACGATCAGCATATCTTCGTGCCAAAATAATTTCATATGATAACATTATATATGGTGGTGTGAGATTGGAATTCCACCATTTATGTCCAATCTTTCCCTTCACTTATTAAAGTGGAAATTAAAAATTGACGTTCAACAAGCGAAATACGAAGAAATAAAGGTTCTATCTAATATACGTCATACTGATAATAACTATGTAAGCCATAAATAAAAAGTAAGAGAAGAACTGCATATATCCAAAAACACATACAGCAGTACAACATGTTGCTATGTCGGTCTTTTTGGATCTAGCCTTTGGTTCCAGGCGTGGCTACTTTAAATTAAAGCTTGCAAAGTTCTAATCTGTGGTCTCCATCTCAGAAAATGAACTCCCTGAACGAAAGCCATTAATGGAAAATTAATGCATATATGTCTCTGGGGCACCACAAGTGTATGTTGTGACTGTCTAGGTCAATCCCGCATCGATAAAATATTGGAGAAATATTGTTTGTATAAGTAAATAAATTTTAAATCCTAGTAACGATTTTTAAAACCGTACAAACATAGGGTCAAAACGGATAATATCACTAATGGATTGGACTACTACATATAATATCAGAATCACTCTGCACGTAACCTTGAATGATTATGGGGCAAATCAGCGGCCAATTGAGTTTAAGTAAACTCCACATCTTTGAGACGATGCTGGGGCAAACCTCAATAAGGACGTACGTTGACTCCCATAAAACCGTACAAACTTAGTTCAAAGCAGACAATATCACTAGCGGGTTAGGCTATTATAATGCTATTTAGACAAAATGTTGATTCCATGTTTAATAATAAGTTAAAGTAAAAAAGAGTAATAGGCTATGATTTAATGTTAACAGTACTATGAAGATCTAGCCTTTGTATTTACTGATATAACACTAATGTGATTAAGTTTTTTCCGGTAACATGCCAAAGAGATATAGAATGGCAAAACTAGCACTTCACTTGTAGGCCATCTTTTACTGCCCATCACATATATGTACAGGGTAAAATCGATTTATATTAAATGTTCAAATGATAGCGTGACACGTGAAATTGGAGGTAGATGGAAGATGAAGCGAGTGGAAACCAAGTTTGAGAACAACAGCTTCAGTTGGATCCCGAAGGGAAAATGGTCAATGAAAGCAAACGAATGTTTGTCACCAGATGGCATTTAATGAAGAATATTCCTCACTATTAAATACACTGCCGTTGTAGGGAATTTTGGCGTTCATGGTCTGCCGTTACATATTCATCAATGACCCCCATTATTGTCATTTAAGAGGGGTTTGATCTTAGGACCTTGTTCCCTAGGTGTAGATATAAATAGTGACTTCAACAACCATTACAACACACGAAATCTTTGGCAAAACTTATGCTACACATTATTCTCAAGCTAAATAATACTTTACTTTTTCTCTAATATTGTTCTTGTCACTATCTTCGGAAGCCTCGCTCCCGGAACCAGGCTACCTTCTGTTTATTTCAGTTCTAACGCTAAGTCTTATACTTTTCATTTAATTTATTTATCATTTTGGGATCAAATCGATTTATTTATCTATAAACTATGCTATAAATTCAACTGTACCGTTTTACGGGTAATGAAATATATTCACCAACACCAAAGATCTAGAAGATATATGAGCACTATGAATCCCTTTATAAAGTGCTTGAAGATACCATGGCTATATTCAGAGTACTCATCCAAAAGGGAGTACCAAGAAAGAAAATAAGGTCACTACATAAACATGCATTTGTGCTTGCAAACTAAACAAAGTGGTGAATCATGCGATTCAAAAACAACTTTTGTTATGGCTTTCATTTAAAATCTCTAACTCTTTCATCCCTAAATTGGGTGATATTTCTTCTGTTCAACAACAATAATAATAACAATAATAATAATGATAAATTTAGTGTAATCTCATAAGTAAGGTCTACGACGGATAGTATATACGTAGATCTTAACCTTATCTTATAAAAGATAGAGGTTGTCTCCTATAAATACTCGAGCTCAAGACAAGCATAATCACAATATTAATAAAAAAAATACAATAAAGGAGAAGTCATAAAAAGAAGCAGGAAAAATAACAAGATAATAAAATAACCGAAACACAAGAAATAATTAGTAATAAAAATCATATTTTTACTAATCCTTAAAAGAAATTATGTAATGGAAATCTAAGCATGCTCATAATTATATGGAAACATACTTTATTTTATTGAAAGAAAACAAAAAAAATATGGACGTACAAATCAATAATGTAGTGTGCCGAGAATCTCGGTCACGACATAGATTTTATTTGAAGATGCATATGCTTCTATGAGTGAGAATTATATTTATTCTTATTCTTGTTTGTTAGGTAAAATGATGTGCCTATAAGCTAGCTGGTAGTTGATTTTGATTTTAACTGCTGGCCAATCCAATCAACGGATTATACTCATTTTCTTAAATAGGAAAGGCTGAAAACTCCCAAGTGCCAAGGAATTTCACATGTCACAGTTTGACTTTTTTATAATCATTATTTTGATTTTTAATGAAAATTATTAGTCAAATAATTCGAACGCTTGAAAAAAATTGCAATCAGGGTAAAGTGAAACGTTTATGATGAAAATTTTAAGATAAATCGTGTCACATAACAATGCACCATCTACAATTTTTTTTTATAACTCTTCAAAATCATGCTCTTAGCTTACTCTAGCGTTAGCTTTGCTAAGACTTTTTGAACTACTCGATCGGCCGTTTCGAGCATTAGCATTCCGTTAAGCTATTTGAAGTCTTGAATAGCTTCATAGGATGTATTATGACTGTGTGTGAATCGTCGGTTTTAGTTTTCAGGAGGTGTTTCAGAATTAGTTTGGAAGAATGAATTTCATGTTTGAAGCTTTAAGTTAGAAGAGTTGCTCAAGTTTGACTTTTGTGTATTTGACCCTGGATCAGAGTTTTGATGGTTCCTTAGGTCCGGATAATGATTTTGGAGTTGGACGTATGCCCGAACTTGCATTTGGATATTTCTAGAAGATTACGGCACTAATTGACGAAAGTTAAAAATTTGAAGGTTTGGAATGTTCATAAGTTTGACCGATAGTTGACTTTGATGATATCAGGTTCGAATTGTTGTTCCGGGAGTTGGAATAAGTTTGTTATGTCATTTGGAACTTGTACGCAGAATTTAGGTTCATTCCGAATTGGTTAGGCTTGAATCGGACGCTTGGTTCGAAGTTTGAAGTTTATGAACTTAAGAGATTGATCTTGATCGACGATTCGTGGTTTTGATGTTAATATGTGTGATTTGAGGCCTTGAGTAGGTCCGAAATATGTTTTGAGGCATGTTAGTATGTTCGGACAGGGTCTGAGGGGCTCGGGTGAGTTTCGGGGTCATTTCAAACCATTTCCATGCCATTTTTAGCTGATGGTTTTTGGCTACAACAGTGTGCATTGCGATTGCGTAGAATTGGTCATGATCGCGAAGAGTAAAATGGGAAAAATGGGCATATGAATCGCGATCGCGGAAGGCTTTTCACGATCGCATAGAGGAAAATTCTGCTGTCACTGACCTGATTTTGGAAGCTTATATCTTGCAATCTATAAGGAATTTGGAGATGATCCAAAAATGAAAGTTGTAGCTCTTTATGTCTAGTTTTTATAAAATTAAACCATTTGGAATTTGTAGTTATGTACAAAATGTTACGGCTAATACACTACATCTTTGTGTGAGAAGAGTTTAGGGAGAGTTAATAGAAGTTTGTTTAGCGTAATCATGAGGAAATGGCCATGATCGCATAGAGTAAAATTGTCCTGGAAATTTTTTGTAATCGCGATCGTGAGTTTTTGACAGCGATCGCGAAAGGTAACCTTGGAGCAAACCTTTAAGTACTCTATTTCGAAGTTTTCGGGTATTTTAGCATTTTTTGAGCTATGGAGTTCGGATTGAGTCGATTTTCACCACATGAATTGGGGTAAGTGATTCTAATTCGCTTTTGCTTGTTATACATGAATCTATCAGTGTTTTTACCATTTAATTAGCATTTTGGATTGGAAAAATCGGGAAAGATTTGCGAAACTTAATAGACTATAATTTGAGGATTTGAAGGTCGAGTTGAGATCGGAATTGAATAATTTTAGTATGATTGGACTCGTTATTGAATGTGTGTTTGGATTTTGCTAAGTTTGTCAGATTCTGAGATGTGGGCCAGGGGATTGACTTTTTGGTTGACCTTGGAATTTTTATTAAAAATTCGACTTTTATCATTTGGAAATGTTTCCTTAGGCATTAATTAATGAATTTGAGTTGCTTTTGACTAGTTTTGAGTCGTTCAGAGGTTGATACGCGCGGAATGGAATTTCTAGAGTATTGTTTGGCTTGCTCGGTATTAAATTCGGTTCGATCGAGGTAAGTAATATACGTGTTATGTGTTTGGTGTTGAGGTGACGCACATGCTAGGTGACGGGCGTATGGGCGTGCACCGTAGAAATTGTGACTTAATCGATTCCGTAGAGCTGTGTAGTTAAATAATCTTGTCATTATCCATGTATTTTCATGTGTTAAAGAAGCTGAGCTGTGTCTCATGTTAGAAATCATGTGTAGGATATATGCTTAACTTGTTTGGACCCACTGAGGTCATTTCTGCTGTTGAGTTATTTGCTTAAATTGCAATTACATATTCATTCATACTCATTCATTGAATAACAAGTTCCACATTAATGCTTCTGCGACCACCGCACCTGTGCAAAACCAACCGCAGGTACGCAACACCAGAACCAACACTCCTTCAGCAATTCAACATGTGACAAAATGATCCGAACCACGTTCGAAACTTACCCGAGCCCCTCGGGACCCCATCCTAATATACTAACAAGTTCCATAACATAAAACGGATCTACTCGAGGCTATAAATCACGCATAACAACATCGAAACAACGAATCGCACCTCAAATCAAATATAATGAACTTTGAACTTTCTACTTCCAAAACTTGTGCCGAAACATGTCAAATCAACTCGGAATAAACTCAAATTTTGCACACAAGTCCCAAATGACATAACGAAGCTTTTCCAATTTCCAGAACCACAATCCGAATCTGATTTCCTCAAAGTCAACTCTCGATCAAACTTATGAATTTTCCAACCCTTCAAATTTTCAACTTTCGCCAATTAGCGCCGAAACCTTCTAGAAATATCCAAATGCAACTCCAAGCACATGCTGAGTCCAAAATTACCATCCAAACCTAAAGGAACCATCAAAACTCCAATCCGACGTCATATACTAAAAAGTCAAACTTGGTCCACTCTTCCAACTTTAAAGCTTCAATCATGAAATTCATTCTACAAAATCAATTCCAAATAACCTGAAAACCAAAACGACGATTCACACAAGTTATAATACATCATACGGTGCTGGTCAAGTTTTCAAATAGCTGAACGAAATGCAAATGCTCAAAACGACCGGTTGGGTCATTACAGGCACTAATTGGCAAAAGTTAGAAATTTGAAGGTTTGGAATGTTCATAAGTTTGACCGAGAGTTGACTTTGATGATATTGGGTTCGAATTGTTGTTCCGGGAGTTAGAACAGGTTCGTTATATCATTTTGAACTTGTATGCAAAATTTGGGTTCTTTCCGGATTGGTTAGACTTGAATCGGACAGTTGGTTCGATGTTTGAAGTTTATGAACTTAAGAGATTGATCTTGATCGACGATTCGAGCTGTTGATGTTAATATTTTTGATTTGAGGCCTCGAGTAGGCTCGTAATATATTTTGAGACTTATCTGTATGTTCAAAGGGGGTCCTAAGGGACTGGGTGAGTTTTGGGGTGGTTTCAGACCATTTCTAGGCCGTTTTTTGCTGTTGATTTTTGGCTATAGTAGTGTGCATTGCGATCGCGTAGAATTGGTCGCGATCGCGAAGAGTAAAATGGGGAAAATGAGCCTGTGAATCGCGATCGTGGAAGGCTTTTCGCGATCGCATAGAGCAAAATTCTACTGTCACTGATCCAACTTTAGAAGCATATATCTTGCAATCTATAAGGAATTTGGAGATGATCCAAAAATAAAAGTTGTAGCTCTTTGAGTCTACTTTTTAGAAAATCAACCCATTTGAAATTTGTAATTATGTAAAAAATGTTACAGCTAATACACTCTATGCTGTCTGAGAAGAGTTTGGGGAGAGTTAATAGAAGTTTGTTCAGCGCGATCGCGGGAAAATGGCTGCGATCGCATAGTGTAAAATTATCCTAGAAATTTTTTGTAATCGCGATCGCGAGGTTTTGACCACAATTACGAAGGTTACCCCTGGAGCAAACCTAAATACTCTATTTCGAAGGTTTCAGGTATTTTAGCATATTTTGAGCTATGGAGCTCGAATTGAGGGGATTGTTTAGGCGATTTTCACCACATGAATTGAGGTAAGTGATTCTAATTCGATTTTGGTTTTTATACTTGAATCTATAATTATTTTACCATTTAATTAGTATTTTGGATTGAAAAATTTGAGAAAGATTTGCGATTAGACTATAATTTAAGGATTTGAAGGTCGAGTTGAGATACAATTGAATGATTTTGGTATGATTAGACTCGTTAATGAATGGTTGTTCGGAATTTGTTAAGTTTGTTTGATTCCGAGATGTGGGCTCGAGGTTTGACTTTTTATTTGACTTTGGGATTTTTATTAAAGATTCGACCTTTGTCATTAATTGATGAATTTGAGTTGCTTTTGACTAGTTTTGAGCCGTTCAGAGATTGATACGCGCGGAATGAAATTTCTAGAGTATTGTTTAGCTTGCTCGGTATTGGATTCGGTTCGATCGAAGTAAGACATTTCTAAACTTGTTGCTGAGGGTATGAACCCCTGAATATACGTGTTATGTGTTTGGTGTTGAGATGACGCACATGCTAGGTAACGGGCGTATGGGCATGCACCATAGAAATTGTGACTTAATTGATTCTGTGGAGCTGTGTAGTCAAATAATCTTGTCATTATCCATGTATTTTCATGTGTTAAAGAAGTTGAGTTGTGACTCGTGTTAGAAATCATGTTTAGGCTATATGCTTATCCTGTTTGAACCCACTAATGTCATTTCTGCTATTGAGTTATTTGCTTAAATTGCAATTACATACTAACTCATACTCATTCATTGCATATCATATCTTAGTCTCTGATATCATTTATCTCACAACATATTATCATCGTTTGGCCCGATTGGCATGAGATTTGTGAGGCCGAGAGACTGGAGAGATTGATGACTGAGTGAGGCCGAGGGCCTGATTGTGAGGATGTTTATGGGATCGGGCTGCACGTCGTGACATGCTTTATTGATTCATGCCACAATTGGCTTATATTAGCACTTGGTAGGTTCCGCCCCTCCGGAGTCTGACTTAGGAGTAGTGAGCGGAGATACCTACTGAGTGCGAGTGCCAACTGCGAGTGCCGAGAGCGAGTGTCGAGTGATTGGGAGAATTGAGTAACTGTGAGGACTGAGTGACTGTGAGGACTGAGCGACTGTGAGGACTGAGTGACCGTGAGGTCTGAGTGACTATGAGGATTGAGTGACTAGGAGGACCGAGCGAATTCATACTCTGAGAGTATGCATATGGTTCTATCATTGTGTTGCTTTGCGTTTGACATGCACACTTGACATACATGCATAGAGATGTATTTTTCCTCATGATGTACGGTATTACGTCATTCATGACTTCACATACACATTGACACATAGGCAGAGAGATGTACTTTCCTCATGCTATCTGTTAATGAAACATTTACTTGTTGTTAAAAGTTTTGGGAAAAATCACAGATTTTCAAATTTATTCATATTTTGGTGATTTCGGTAAAAGATTTGGGTTTCACGGTTATACATAAAAAGCATGCTTATTTTTTGAAACTGTGAACGAGCTGAGCATTATATTTTTGAGTTATTACTTGTACTGCTTTAGTTATATTGTTATGAGTTGTTACTGGCTGTTGGTGTTGGATTCTGACCTTTGTCCAGGCTCGTCACTACGTTCAACATAAGGTTAGGTTTGTTACTTATTGAGTACATGGAGTCAGTTGTACTCATACTACACTTCTGCACCTTGCGTGCAGATCTTCGGATGCTGATGTTGTTGTGTATATCGGGAGTTGGTATTAAAGATGCACCTGCGTTTCGGTCATAGCTGTCTCTTGTTCTTGGTAGCTTTAGAATTTTTAATCTATTTCATGTATATTTGTTGCTCCCTAACGCACACGCACGTATACACAGTCAACAAGTAATATAGGATTATAAGTCCAGGTTATCGTACCCACAGGGACTTAATTTAGCTACTTACTAACGGACTAATATTATTATTCACGCAAGCCAAATTCGAATGCAAATTATTGTTTAATCTAAACTACAGCTCTAAATTATAACGAGTATTATCAAGAACAAATTACGTGTTGTTTAATCAATAGAAACAAATATTCCAAGGTTGTGATTATTTCACGAATCCTATTGTGTTCTAATTAACTTTCCCTTCATATAATTCACGTATGGTTGCTAATTAATCGATAAACGTTCTCATAGCCTTCTTCCGAAGTACTATTCGCCTATTCTTAATAAAATTAACACCTATATTCCTATGGAATTAATCTATCAAGAACGTAATAAAAACACGATATTCAATTAAGCATGGTGATTAAGTATATTCCTATCCTAACCACGAATCCACCCCCTTAAAAGGTTAAGAACATGCTTTATTCAATTCTTCTCTAATCTAAACATAGTTTTCCCAAACATAGCATAGATAGTTGATAGAACCTAATTGATGGCCAAACAATTAAGCAATTAAGCATAGAATTGAAGAAATAACCATATAATCATGAATTATAATCAAGAAATCGTTAACTTCGAATCAAAATATTCATGGCTAATCACAACCCCAGAACAAGGGGTGATTAGCCACTCATGTTTAAAGTAATCAAAATATAGAGTGTTGAATAAACTATAAAAATACTAGAAAAGGATGAAGAACTGATGATTGATGTTCCGTTGTGTTTTTGGCCTCCCAAATCACGTTCTATATGTCCCTCTTGGGTTTGAATGTGTTTATATAGGTGTTGGGAAGGGGTAGGGTCGAAAACAGTAGACTTCTAGACGGAATAGGACAGTTTCCAACATCGGCGCCCTGGCTGGCGCCAGGCGCCCCCCAGGGCGCTGCGTCCAGTACCCTTTTTCAACTCTCTGCCTCAAGCGCCATAGGTGGCGCCAGCGCCTGTGGCGCCCAATGCTCCTTCGTCCGCTTTTGTCTCGTTTTAGCTTGTTTCTTGCTCATTTCGCACCCAATTGCTCCCGACTCATTCCTACACATAAAAATACTTTAATTTAACATGAATCGTAGCAATTAACATCCCAATTTCATAAAACAAAAGCCAAATATGAGGTGATTTACATAAAAATATATATCTTTTACACCAAACATCAACACTCCGCACTTAGACTCTTGCTCGCCCTCGAGCAATGAGATTATTTACCAACTTCCCAACTACATCCACTTAATATCATCACGAAGCATTCGACTTTTCAATCAAATCATACTTCTGAACATAATCAACACTAGCAATTAAGCATGAACACATAATTAATCCATATGCTTCCCGTAAATTCTACTTAAGCACAATACTTCAATATCATCCAACAACCCAAATGTCATCACCCAACCTCAAGAGCCGACTCGCAACCATTAAGCAATCTCAATACATATACTTACCTAACAAGATAATTTACAATATTACCAATCGCTCATGAACTCATGTGCCCTTACCACAATCCGAAGAGTGAACATAGATGAATAATATCACACAATTTTGAACGAAAATGCCCTCACTCTCGCAAAGAACTCATATGCTTCCCGTAATAGTACCATAAGCTTGCCCGTAGTGTAGATTTCTACTAATTGAGTTAGTCACATCTAAGATCAACTAGGACTTTTAAGGTTGTAATGTAGGCTAGGGGACGGGTAGGATATATTTGGTAATAGTGGCGCCCAATGCTCCTTCGTCCGCTTTTGTCTCGTTTTAGCTTGTTTCTTGCTCATTTAGCACCCAATTGCTCTCGACTCATTCCTACACATAAAAATACTTTAATTTAACATGAATCGTAGCAATTAACATCCCAATTTCATAAAACAAAAGCCAAATATGAGGTGATTTACATAGAAATATATATCTTTTACACCAAACATCAACACCCCGCACTTAGACTCTTGCTCGCCCTCGAGCAATGAGATTATTTACCAACTTCCCAACTACATCCACTTAATATCATCACGAAGCATTCGACTTTTCAATCAAATCATACTTCTGAACATAATCAACACTAGCAATTAAGCATGAACACATAATTAATCCATATGCTTCCCGTAAAGTCTACTTAAGCACAATACTTCAATATCATCCAACAACCCAAATGTCATCACCCAACCTCAAGAGCCGACTCGCAACCATTAAGCAATCTCAATACATATACTTACCTAACAAGATAATTTACAACATTACCAATCGCTCATGAACTCATGTGCCCTTACCACAATCCGAAGAGTGAACATAGATGAATAATATCACACAATTTTGAACGAAAACGCCCTCACTCTCGCAAAGAACTCATATGCTTCCCGTAATAGTACCATAAGCTTGCCCGTAGTGTAGATTTCTACTAATTGAGTTAGTCACATCTAAGATCAACTAGGACTTTTAAGGTTGTAATGTAGGCTAGGGGACGGGTAGGGTATATTTGGTAATAGTGACTAGTCCTCCTAAGCACTTAATACACTACAATCACAATTCGAGCACGTTTCTTTTTCAATTACTAAACTTGTCTCATATACACAGCCTTCCTTTTTCAACTCAGCATTTCTATCATTCCACTAGTACAAATCAATAGGAGGTGTTTTTCTATATACTTTTCACTAACATTTTTTCTTTTTTCTTCTCTTTTTTTCTTCTTTTCACACTCCATACAAATATTCATCAGCTAGTGATTCTTAATTTTAGCTTCATTGCACCGACAAGTCCTTTCACGGGTCTACTCATAATCAAGACAATCTCCCAAACTCTACCCTTACTTCTTTTAGCTACTAAGTGCCTTAGGAGGTAAAGGTTCAAATAAGGTTTAATTCAAGAACAAAATAAGGGAATGGCTTGTAATGTATGTACCAAAGAAAAAGGCCTATAGGCTCAAAGGGGCTAGCAACGGACAATTTTATATTCGATGTGACAGGCACATCTATAATCAAACAAGAAAATACCTATATCAATTTTTAGATTAGCCCAACTTACAATTTCGCTTCAATTAACACACGGGGCAAGTTCTAAACTATACAGGATAGCATAGAGAATCAAAACCTCACTCACACAATGCACATGACTCAATCACGACGGTTCTGTTCAAATTTCAAGTCAAGTAAGCATAGATAATTGAAACAATTAAGCAGTAATTACACTATATGGTATACAAGTCAACAACTGAGAAGGGGTGTCACAAATTGGGCGGTTTTCTTTAGGCTTACAATTTAACTAAACGGGAAATAGATCATGTGTCATAGCCTATTGTACTAGCATCAACTATGTCAAGAAGTATCGCTACATAATGCAGTTCTTTCTAACATATTCCTAAAAAGAAATTAAATTGCTCGGTTCGAGCTACATCCTTGGAAAAGAACCGGTGCCTTAAGAAAAATCAAGGAATATTACCTAACTATCCTAAAAATCAAAAAAAATCTTTTTGTTGTTTTTAATCAAATTTTATCCCTCAAGAAAAAGATCCATCGTCGGAAAAAATCTGAAATATATATCTTTTTATATATACATTTTTTTTTTCTGAATTTTTCTTATTTTTTTTTCTAGTATTTTTTTTTTACTCTAAAAATTATAGCAAATAAACTATTAAGAGGAAAAAAATACTAATCATAATACACTAAAAGACATAAATTAAAACTAACAAATTAAACTAGCAAAATACATAATCTCAAGTTACAAAACACACAAATTTTCACCAACGTACAATACCAGCACAAGTAGTAGCTCCCCCACCCACACTTAAATCATGCATA
Source organism: Nicotiana obtusifolia (assembly GCA_002018475.1). NCBI lineage: Eukaryota > Viridiplantae > Streptophyta > Magnoliopsida > Solanales > Solanaceae > Nicotiana > Nicotiana obtusifolia. The sequence continues at coordinate 130,257 of MCJB01016524.1, forward strand.
GTCCTCGATGCATTTAAAATATGAAAAACAAAGTAGGGTGAGAAGAAACTCCCTGTCAGCTCGGAATCCAGCTCATGTACTGCGTCAGAAGGTTGCCAAAATACAACCGCCGAATCTGCCGCCCGAATCTGGTGCGGGCCATTTCTTTGAGCATAATCTCAGCGATATTGATAGGTCGGCCGGTCATGAGTGAGAAGATCAGACACACTCTGGCTCGAGTTCGGTCACTGCTGTGTTCGGTAGGCATCAGCCTAGCCTGTACAAAGTTCTGCCATACCTTGGCAGTGTTGTTGAAATCTGCCCTAACCATAGAGAGATGAATGTTCCCCTGCTTCCTGTTCCACTTGGCATTGGTATCGATTCCACACAATGTGTGTCGTATCAGCTCATAAGGAGGACTCTTAATGAGGCGTTGCAGTCTCTATGGGTTGGCATTTTCAACCCCTAGATAGTTACACAGCGCTTCTCTACCCAATGGCATATCGGTTCCGCGAACATGAGAGATAGAGCGATGATGGTTCCAGTTGGCATACAGTTCACGAACCAGACTCAAATTGGTTGGCCTTGGGCAGTCCAGAAATTTTTCCCATTCGTGAGATGCGTAGTCTGGCGAGCACGTCCGGGGACCGCCTTTCTAAAGCAGTTGTGTTTATGCCCATTTCAGAAACATAGCGCCCAGTTGGCACAAAGTTCCGATACCATACTGCTACAGCATCATTAACCAATTCTAATCGAGGGCGAGGCCTGGAGGGGACTTGCTGCGATCCCTCGTCCACTTGCTTTCCCTTGGAGTGTCTCGAGGAGCCCTCTCCCTGTTTTCGCTTCTTCGGAACCTGTGAAGTAGCGGAGGCTTTTCCAAGACCTTTCCCTTTAGCATTATCAAGAGCCATAATGTCCTATCACCCCCCCCCC
>MCJB01016524.1:131220-173303 GCA_002018475.1 Nicotiana obtusifolia
ACTTCCTGGGGTGCGACAGGCGGCGTTGGGCGCTGGCATGGGCGCTGAGGGCAGAAAGTTTCCCCCTTTTCTTTTGTGTCACTTATATGTATTACAACATTACATCTAATAATTGTATACATCAATTGTATTCCCCTATCTAGTCTAAAAGAATAATACAAGAAGTTAAACTAAGAAAACGATAAAAATTGGGTTGCCTCCCAACAAGCGCCTGATTTAACGTCGCGGCACGACTAAGATTCGTCCTATCAATCTGGCTTGATTTCGAACCTTCGAGCTTTCTCAACAGATGGCCTGAGACGGGTCAGAGTGACAGGCCTTTCCAACTCTTCTGCTTTTCTGAACCCCCGGACATACTTGCCGGAAATATCCAGTACTTTCTTAATTTCTTCCATTGTTCCCTCTTTACTCTTTTCCACCTCCCCAGTCAATGCTCGTTCTATAGGATCAACTGAGCTCATATGTGACACTAATGACGTAGAATTACTCTCTACCACAGAGATCATTGATAGTTCTTCATAGTGAATTGGCAACCTGAGTGCTTTATAAACTTTGAACACCTCCTCTTGGTCACCTACTCTAATTGTCATTTTTCCTTCACAAACATCAATAATCGCTCGACCCGTGGCTAAGAATGGACGCACTAAAATAAATGGGACGTCCTGATTTGGCTCGTAATCTAGGATGATGAAGTCAGCAAGAAATATGACTGATCCAACTTGGACCAGTACGTATTCAATCACTCTCTCAGGTTGAGTGAGGGAGCGATCAGCTAGCTGTATGGTGACTATTGTTGGGCGTGGATCACCCAACCCCAACTGTTTGAATACTGAGAGTGGTATCAAGTTTATACTTGCTCCAAGACCACATAGAGCTCTTCCTACGGTGTGTTTCCCAATCGAAATTTGAATGGTGAAGCTACCCGAATCCTTCAATTCCATGGTAGCTTGCCTTGAATTCTAGAACTACACTCCTCGGTGAGTGCCACAGTTTCAAACTCAGTCAATCTCCTTTTATTGGCCATAATATCATTGATATACTTTGCGTATTTAGGCACTTCTTGCAATATATCAACCAATGGAATGTTGATTTGTACCTGCTTCAAAATGTCAAGGAACTTTTTGTACGCCTCATTATCCCTCAATTTTTGTAACCTCTATGGAAATGGAGGTGGGGGCCTTGCAACCAGTTGTGGGGGTTTCTTAGCTCCTGCCTCTTCAGCCGGCTTTTCAAATTCCTTAGATTTCTCTGTTGTTGCCTCTATAGTGATTGGCTTTTCATTAAAGGTCACCTGCTTCTTCTTTTTAGACTCTACCTCTTCCAATTGTCGACCGTTTCTCAATGATACAACATTCAGTGCTACCCTTGGTTTTGCTTCAGTATCGCTGGGTAGAGCTCCTGCTGGTCGAGTATTTTGAGCCCCGGCCAGCTGTCCCAATTGGCGTTCCAGATTCCTCACTGTTGTGGTGAGGGTTTGGTATTCTGTTCTGAACTGTTTATTGTCTTGCACCAGCTGTTTCAATAATTCATTCGTATTATCATCTGCCTGCGGAGGTTGCCTTTGCGGTTGATTATAATTCCCCTGCGGTCTACCTGGATTTTGCTGCTGTTGATGACCACCCCATGAAAAGTTGGGATGATTCCTCCAATTCGGATTGTAGGTGTTCCCATATTGTGTATTTTGATTTAATGGCCCCCTGTTCTGTTGTCCCACATAATATATGGATTCCGGATTTGTGGGGCACATGTGTTGTGTGGTTGTCACCACACATCTCATAGAACAAAGGCATCTGTTGGACCTGTTGTCTTGGTTGAACCTACTGCATCGTCATTCTGGTAATCTAATTGGCCAATTTTGCCATCTCTGCTCTCATAGCTGCGAGGTCATCCAATTCGATCAACCTAGCTCCCTTTTGTTTAATTTCCCTGCGCGAGTCACCGTACCCTTGCCAATTATGATCATTGGCAGTGAAATTGTTCAGCAGGAGTTGTATTTCACTATAGGGCTTGGCCATGCAACTGCCCCCGCAAGCTGAGTCGAGGTTCATTTTTGAAGCTTCATCTAGCTCATCAACAAAAGTATGCCCCAGGAGCGCATCTGTCTGGCAATGGTGTGGACAATCCCTAAGTAGCTTCTTATATCTTTCCCATGCCTGTCGAAGAGTTTCTCCTTCCCGTTGTTCAAATCCCAGAATCTGGCTTCATAGCGAATTTGTCTTTTTGGTTGGGAAGAATTTAATGAGGAATTTTCTAGCCAGGTCATCCCATGTGTAGATAGAATTCGCAGGCTCCTTTTGCAACCACTCCTTTGCTTCCCCCAATAGTGAAAAGGGAAACAATATCAATCTCACATAATCTTTGGACATATCTGGATAATTATAAGTATCTGTGATTTCCAAAAAATTCTGAAAATGTCTCTGTAGGTCTTCATGCGACAGTCCCGCATGCTGTCCTGTGGATTGGATCAGCTGCACCATGTACTGTTTTAGTTCAAAGTGCCCCGTGATTTCAGGTTTGACAATCGCCTGAGTCATGTTGGCAAGATTTGGTCTTGCAGCTTCAATCACCGCTCGTTCCGCATTACCCGCCATCTCAATTGGCTGTGGTTGAAAAACAATGTCCAACTCTCTGTCAATTCTAGTTCTGGCTTCTATTTCTCTCCTTACTCTGTGCAGTGTTCGTTCAATTTCTGGATCGAAAGGAAGAAGGTTGTTTGCGTTTCTACTTCTCCGAATTCAATAGAAGAGCCTGTGTGTGCAAACAACGTAAGCCGATAAGTGAAACTTGAATAAATAACAAATATAAGCTTAAGTTGGTAAAGTAGCAGAATTTTAAGTCCCCGGCAACGGCGCCAAAAACTTGTTGCTCCCTAACACACACGCAAGTATACGCGGTCGACAAGTAATATAGGATTATAAGTCTAGGTTATCGTACCCACAGGGACTTAATTTAGCTACTCACTAACGGACTAATATTATTATTCACGCAAGCCAAATTCGAATGCAAAATATTGTTTAATCTAAACTATAGCTCTAAATTATAACGAGTATTATGAAGAACAAATTACGTGTTGTTTAATCAATGGAAACAAATATTCCAGGGTTGTGATTATTTCACCAATCCTATTGTGTTCTAATTAACTTTCCCTTCATATAATTCACATATGGTTGCTAATTAATCGATAAACGTTCTCATAGCCTTCTTCCGAAGTACTATTCGTCTATTCTTAATAAAATTAACACCTATATTCCTATGGAATTAATCTATCAAGAACGCAATAAAAATACGATATTCAATTAAGCATGGTGATTAAGTATATTCCTTTCCTAACCACGAATCCGCCCCCCTTAAAAGGTTAAGAACATGCTTTCTTCAATTCTTCTCTAATCTAAACATAGTTTTCCCAAACATAGCATAGATAGTTGATAGAACCTAATTGATGGCCAAACAATTAAGCAATTAAGTATAGAATTGAAGAAATAACCATATAATCATGAATTATAATCAAGAAATTATTAACTTCGAATCATAATATTCATGGCTAATCACAACCCCAGAACAAGGGGTGATTAGCCACTCATGTTTAAAGTAATCAAAATATAGAGTATTGAATAAACTATAAAAATACTAGAAAAGGATGAAGAACTGATGATTGATGCTTCCGTGCGATGTTCCGTTGTGTTTTTTGCCTCCCAAACCACGTTCTATATGTCCCTCTTGGGTTTGGATGTGTTATATAGGTGTTGGGAAGGGGTAGGGTCGAAAATAATAGACTTCTAGACGGAATAGGACAGTTTCCCGACGTCGGCGCCCCCCAGGGCGCTGCGTCCAGTACCCTTTTTCAACTCTCTGCCTCCAGCGCCACAGGTGGCTCCAGCCGCTGCCTGTGGCGCCCAATGCTCCTTCGTCCGCTTTTGTCTCGTTTTGGCTTGTTTCTTGCTCATTTCGCACCCAATTGCTCCCGACTCATTCCTACACATAAAAATACTTTAATTTAACATGAATCGTAGCAATTAACATCCCAATTTCATAAAACAAAAACCAAATATGAGGTGATTTATATAGAAATATATATCTTTTACACCAAACATAAACATTTCAAACAGATGATGTATTTATTTCATACCAACTTTATAAATTCTAAATCTTAGAAGCTCATAATTTATACTACTTGTCCTTGGGAATTCTTTGTATAAATATGCAGTTATATTATCATTATTTCTTTCAGTAAATCTCATTTGAATTAGATTATTGTTAATTGGCTTACCTAGCGAGTTGGGTTAAGTGCCATTATAACTAGTTGGATTTTGGATCATGACACTTACACAGTACATTATGGAGGTTATTGGGTGGAAAAGGTGTTGGGAGTGTGTGATCAAAAGTCCTACATAAAAAGTAAAAAAGAAAAATAAGTTATTTATAAGAAGTTGGATACTCTTAATATTGTGAGGCCATTTGGAAAAAATCGTGCAGGCTTGCCCAAAGCGGACAATGTCACACCATGTTAAGAGTATTTTTAGGTCGTTTTAGCCCAACAATCGGTATCAGAGCAATGGTTTGGCGAGACGATTATGGAGATGGCGAAGTGATGGTGTATGGCCCGACTTAGTGTCTTTGCCCGTCTATGTGCTGATTCACTACCTTTACCTATAGCTTCAAATACGCATATACAACCTCTCTTTGGATTTCAGTGACCGTAAATACTCGGATCATGTGGGTGTCACACAGCTAATATCCAAATTAGTCCATAAACGGTGATGGGTCATTTGAAACTTAGTTCAAGGGGGAGATTGTTGGAAATGTATGAACAAAAGTCCCATATAGAAAGTAGAAAAGAAAAATAAGTTACTTATAAAGAGTTGGACTCTTAATAGTGTGAGGCATTTTTGGGAAAAACCATACGGGCTTGTCCTAAAGCGAACAATATCATACCATGTTAAGAATGTTTTTGAACAGTTTTAACCCAACAAAAAGCAGAGCCAGAATTTAAAGCTTATGAGGTCGAGATTTTAACCATTTCAAGTCACTACGCCTTTGTAATTGAGAGAGAAATCAAGAATCAAGATTAGCATATAACAAAATAAAATAACATTCGCAGTATTTCTTTTTTGCTTCTTAGAAGGAAGTCAATTGACGTACAATCAAGAAAGTCCAACATTGATGTTTATATACTGACATGTGGGTTAATTGATAACGAAATGGGACCCTTAAGCCAGTTGGCAATTTCGAAATTTTCAATAAGTCATTTTCCCAAGTCTTAAATGAGTTTTGACTCATTGACTATTCAATCTTTCCAAGTGATTTGAGGACAAGTACATCGGTTGTTTGTAAGTTAGAGGGACTTGTCACTTGTTTATTTGTTACATAGTTGTGTGTTAGTAAGATGGACTTGCTTATTATTTTCTAAGATGCACATACAATGCTAAACTAAGTCATTCTTATAGCTTGATACGTAAAGACCGACCCTAGCGAATGAATTAATGTCAAAACGATTTAGACACATACTTATACATGATTGGAACGCCTAACCTTAACTACTGCAATTGTGATGCCTGATGAGTTGTGAATGTTTGTAGAAAATGTGTAAATGCTGATCCAACTCAATTTTATTGTTTTTTTGAAGAGGCCAATCCTGCTATATCTAACATATCTAAATTGCAAGTGTATATATCTGAAAATTTGAAGGAAACTTATAAAAGATGCATGTGTGAGTATTAAAAGGTGCATCCATCAAATGTACACCTTTAAATAATGAGGAAGTATTTGGTTCATCTTGTCTTGTTGATTAGGGTTTTTGGATACTCAGGCCTGCTATAATCGATCTAACTATGGACGGTCCAATACATGGACATGTTGTGAAAGAGATCCATTTTTGCTCATGAGCTCTTGGCGACTATAGAGAACATAAACTGCAAAGCGAAATTATAGAGAGAACCGATCGAATCGAACCAAAAGTCGACCGAAGAAATCGAACTAATTTTGGTCCGATTATTGATTCATCAATTAGAAAACCAAAAATCAAACAAATCGAATCTTATTGACACATCCTGATTTATTAGTGGGCTTGTCTTTCAAATACATCCACCAGTGGTTTAAACAAAACGGTAACCATCCTTCACGAACCAAGACATCCAAATTATTTGTAATTAGAGTCAATACAACTTTCTTATGACCAAGATGGTCTTGGTGTGCAAACGAAAATCCCATAGTGAAAAAGACTTAAAAGCTTACATGTAAGGTGTAGTGATCTCTTAATGGTGTAAGGCCTTTTAAGAAAAATTGTGCGGACTTGAACATCACATCATGTTAAGAGTATCTTTGAGCTGGTTGAGTACAACAACTGATATTAGAGCGCAGATTCGACGGAACAAGTATGGCGCTGGAAGATGGTGTGGGGCTCGATTATCTTACCCTTTACGAGCTTGGAGAGGGGCATACAAGGAGAAGCTAGTTGTGGGTTTCGGGTGCCATAAATACACTAACGATGTGGGTGGCACACAGTGAATCTCGAAAATTAAACCTTGAACCGTGATAATTCGCCAAGTGGAACTTGGTTCAAGGGGAAAATCCATGGATCGTGCTAGTGGACCACGTAGAATTTAGTTCAACGAGGAAATTGTTGTTGCGAACAAAAGTCTCAAATTGGTAATTGAAAAACTTGGGAGCTATTTTAATAGTGTGAGTCATTTTAAAAAAAAAACGGGTGAGCTTAATCCAAAGCAGACAATATCATAACATATTAAAAGTATATGCGGGCCGTTTTAGTGCAACAAATAGCATATAAAAGACGAAAGGAGGTCTGTCACCTAAAATACACAAAAACATTTCCTCTCCCTCGTACATCGGTGACCTGTGAATAGTAGGGGTAAAATGTAGGCAAAATACATAAATAACACCTGAACTTGTAACCAGATGCCTGTTACACGCCTGTTGATTACGAAAATATTTTTACATACCTAAATCTTTAATAGTGTGTCTGTTACACACCATTTTGATTACATGGCAAGAGCGTGTTGTACACACAAAGTAGGCGAGTTAATAGAAAAAGAAATGTGGGAACTCTCGTCTGGATGCCACATATGTCCATTTTTTAATTTTTTTTAATTAAAAACATCATCTTCTTCGTCAAGAGCTTAAACAAGCAACCAGCTCTCGCAACGATGGAGAAATTATTCCGTTTTCTTTTTCTCCAAAATCTCACCATAGAAAACTTCCCTCACTCTCCCATTTCTTCTATATTTTATCCTTTATTTCCTTCCATCCTTTCTTCGAAAAAATTCATTTATTAAAACAATCTCAAGAATATCATAGAGATTTTGGCCCCAAAAATTTCATACATTCAGCATCTTTCATTGTTTATTTCGATTACATGAGGCAGTAGGGTTGTTCGTTGACTTTGTTCTATGATGAAGCAAGGACTGATGTGAAAATTTGGTTTAATTGGAGGAGGTGGATGTGGGTTCAAGGATAAATGATGCAAAATGAATGCAGGTGAAGGAATATTGTGCTTATAGTGTCGTAGACTACGGAAAGGTGCCAATGAAGGAATATTTTCTTCAAAAGAATGTGATGGTGTCGAGCAGCGCCTATGGCTGATTGATGGCGAAGTAGTGGTGGATTGAAAAATTTATGGTGGTGGGCGTTTGGATGGTGGAGAGGCAACTAGGGTTCTTGACATGGGTGGTAATGGAGTTTTTGTTTGGGCGGTAATTGAGTCTCTGTAATGGGGTGGTAATGGTAATTGAGTTCTTGACAGGGGTATTCGGGAAGATGAAGCAAATGAATTTTTTTTTGTGTTTTCTTTTATTTTCTTAGTTAATCCACGTGTCAAGATTCCATTGGCGCGTGACATTACACTTGCTTGTAAAGAGTGGTGAAATACAAAAGCGATGTGTAATAAATACACTTTTAAAAAGTTAAGTGCCTAAAAATATTTTCGTGATTAGAAAATATATAACAGAAATTTTGAGTAAAAGCCAGATGGCATTTTATGTATTCTGCCTAAAAAGTATAATAAGGTAGGACAAAAGTTGAGCTTACTCATGGTTCTCATGCGTCACTTACTCAACTTAAGAAGTTTTAGAACTCTATTATGTTATGCAAATTTAGACGATTCAATAAAAAGGAGCAGTAAGAAATTAAGAACGCGAAAGGCTTGAACAGATGGCTTTCAATGCCAAGGTTCAATTTTGTACAAATAACTGTTTAAGTCCATCTGATCTTTTATTTTATTTTATTTAATAGTAGGCACAACTTAAAGAAGTAGTCATTATTACGCTGAATAGTTAAAGCCTCTGACCTTTTTGTAACTAGAACCCTATTACTACTCTTTCGTACATATATTTTTACATATGACTAGCAAATATAATTATTAATCAATTAGCCAAATGTATAACTTACTTTTTGTTGCATCAAGAGAAAAGCCCGTGCTTGCGACTACTCCATGTTTTGTGGATGATATTGAATTGGTCAATTGGATATAGAATGACTAGAACTAACATTGTACAAGTATAATTTTTTAACTACATAAGTCCAAAATCTTTTCTTTTCTTAAAGAAAAGAAAAAGTTCTTTTGGCTTATTTACAACTTTAGAAAAGAAAAAAAAGAATTACACTATTAATCCATATAATCACTCAACAACGACTAGAAACTTTAACATTTCACTGCAAATCAAATTTTCCCCCCGCTTTCTTTTTTGCATCCATGACTCAATAGTTAAAGTGCCCAACTCAAATTTGGGGAAATTCACCTAGTTTTGAGCAATTCCACCTCCTCACTTTCATTTAAATTCTTTACTTTTAACAAATCCCTACGACCAAAACCTCGGATTCTTTTTTTTACCTCAGTAAATGTCGAGAATTTCAAGAATCGATCTGTTACAAAGAGGACAACAACTTCGATTTACCCAAAGTTCTCTTGAACAAACCCTGCAAAATGTGTGCCCACATGGTATGAATGCTGCTCCTTTTTTCCTCTGCATACACACACAACAAACATTTTCACCCCCTACCCCTTCTTCTTTCTCCATTAATTCTCCCTCATATATTTCCGTTTCTTCTAACAATCTCATCAACGACATTCTTGCCGGTGTCCCGGGCACCGTCCTAGGCCCGTCAATATCGGGCCTCAACGGGCTAGGACTTGCCCTGGCCTGTTGACTTGGGCTATTGTCAATTGCATTATCTGAACGTTCGGCGGCTAATGCGGCCGCCAAATTCATCCCGGAGCTCCCTCCTGGGATATGACCCAAACATGCTATAGTGGTAATAGTAGAAGCTGTTTCAGATGGTGTATGAATTATATGATGACTCATCACTTCTTCTATGTCGTCTTCATCGTCCATTACATTTGACGTTGCTGGCAATATACCCCAGTAGGACCCACAACATCCGATTCCTTTTAATCCTAGCCGTTCTGTTAGACTCTTTCGTCGTCTTATAACTCGATCTTCACCGTTCATTTTCTCTCTACATCAGCAATTCATCCTTAATTCGTTCTTGCTGTTATCCCTCTGTTTGACATTTCCTGAAAATAGAAAACCCGAGATTTCATCTATTTCAGCAATTTATGCACATACCTCAAAGCCACAACATATGATACGACAAATTATGCGTTGGTATATAAATTTTCAGCACTCAATATGAAAAATTAACATTAATGAACAAATGGAACAAGTATATGCGGCCTTGTATTGATTATTACATATCCAACTGAATTCAATATTTTCGACAGAGAATATACGTACAAAAGTTACTATAATGTTAAAAACATAATTCTTAAGTCTATTACGAAAACTTTAAAAGTTGAACTTATCATACTTGAATTTTGAGTTCGTATATAATCATGTATATATATGAGGAGTGAAAAGGAAAAGAAAAGGTATATAGAAGAGAAATATACTTACCTAGAATAATATTAGTGATTAAAATTACCTTAACAATGAGTAATCCTCCATGAATACTGCCACCACCTCCTAGTTTGATATTAATAGAGCTAATTAAGGAAGTGATTAATTAGCATAAATATGAAGAAAAAAAAATGAAGGAAGAAAACTGGGTTTTTGTTGGGGCTGATGTTGGAGGGGAGGAGAGAACGAGCTGTTTAGCTATGAATTGGGAAGTCAATGAAATGTGGTTTCTTTGTGGAAAAAGATAGGAGAGACTAGTATATAGTGTTAGGCATAATTTTATTCTTCCTCCTATGAATTAGAAACAAACAAAAACACAAAATGGAAGGAAGAAAAGAGCAGGAGAAATTATATTGGTGGGTCCTTTGGGGGATATTTTCCGATGGTTTGGACAAATTCAAAATTTGAATTTTATGAATTTCAATCTCATTGAATTGATTTTGTCAAGTTCAAAATTATATATATACATATATATATATATATATATAAAGTCTTTATTATTTTTGATATCAATAATTTTTTTCTTTTCTTTTTTTTTAATATTTTCATCATAGTTTGTTTAACTCTTGTAATATTTAAATTTATTTTGGAAACACTTTTCTTGAAATGAGGATCTATTATCAACAAAACATTTACCTTGTGCAGGGGTAAAGTCAGCGTACAATCTACTTTTCTCATACCTCATTGTAGAATCATATTGATTATGTTGTTGTTGTACATATTTTATAAATTACATTCGCCATGTTTGGTGGTTTAGATTAGATTAATTTATTTGGCCTGAAAATTAAAGAAACAAAGATTAATTATTTTTTTTTCTGATAAAGATTGAGTCTTTGACAAGAATTCCTGTTGTTTTTTTACTGGATTATAAAATTTTAGAATATTGCGTGTTTGTGTAAGGTTTTAAGTGGTCGCCGGCCTTAACTATAAAGTCAAATTTAAGCCATAGACTCATACAAGGCTCACAAATCAAGGTTTTTCCATGTGGCATTTGCCTTTGGCTTTAGGATATCTTTCCCCTTTTTTCAAGTTTAATTATTCGGTATTTATTACCCTTTTATCTTTCTTTAAGTTCAATGATTATGCATGTAGTTGAGTAGTTAAACCACACATGTAATATAATATCAATATTGTTCTTAGAATTGTGAGATAATAATACTTCCGCTTGTCCCTCTATTTTTGCTCTCAAATTAAAAGAATGGGTTTATTATTAATTGGAAGACCAAAACAAAAAAGAAATAGGGATGTTAAAGACCCGTTTGTCTATAATTTTTTTTCTGGATTTTTTATTTTAAAAACGTGTTTGTCCATGAAAATTTATAAATTTTTAGAGACTTTCTAAAAATAAATTTTTCAAAAAAATAAAAAATCACTTTTTCAAGTTTTTCAGAAATATTTTTTTTTCACTAACAAAACTGCAATATTTTTAAAGTGAAATGCATGTCCAAACATAATTTTAAATTTCAAATATCATTTTTCAACTAAACTCCAAATACTATTTTTTTCAAAAATCACAATTTTTATGTCCAAACACCTACTAAGAATAAGTAGTTCTAAATACAAAAAAGAAAGTCAATTTTTTTGGGACAAACTAAAAAAAAAAAAAATATCACATAAAATAGAAAAAAGAGAGAATTTACCAATATGATATTCTTAGAAACTCTTTAATTGTGACATATTTTTTTTACACTTAATGACAACCTCTTATAAATGTGGACATGACAATTTATTAAAGGGTACTTTTGGTTTGTGATATGTTTTTATTTTATAAGTCAAAAGGTTATCTTTTTTCCTAAACTCTATATCTATCATCTAGTTGATTAAAAGATTACATAATATGAAACTGAAGAAAGGTAATTAAAATTATCAGAACTCAGACTAGGAGAAATGAAATGGCATATGAGAAATACTAATCAACTGTAGTATTCAGGAAAAAATAAATGAGAAAAAAGAGAAAAAGTTTCCGTTGCCGGGAATCGAACCCGGGTCTCCTGGGTGAAAGCCAGATATCCTAACCGCTGGACGACAACGGATTTACGTTGTGCTTCTGCCTTAGTTAATTAGATGATTCGAGAATGTGTAACCTTTGCACCTCATTTACGGATTGAGAAAATAGTCAAATATACCCCTCTATTTTGCTATATTTTTCACATCTACTCTCTGTTATACTATCTGAACATATCTACCCTTGCCATTAGTCAAACTTTTTAAAAATACCCTCCATCTAACGGAAAGTTACCAAATTAAAAAAAAATACTTATTTTTTAAAACTCATTAATAACTCGTTAAATCCCTTTTATTTACTGCACTTCCTCTTCGCATATTAATCATCTCCTTCGTAGTCACTTGTTTAACTCAAGAAGTGAAAGACATAATAATACCGATAACCATATATTCATTTATACATTGAGTCCCAATTCTTTTAATATCCTTATTATATGTTTATTATATTCTACCTTTTTTAATTTTTTTTTTCTTCTAGCTTCTCGCTTTGTTTTTTCCACCATGTCGAGCTGTACCGAGTATTCATCATGATTTTCTTTTCACCATGACTTAAATGTTTATAGCATCTTATGAGGTTGCCAATTCTAAAGTCTTAAGGCAGCTACCGAAGTATTTCTTCCTCCAACAGTGAGCCTTTGTTGATAAGTATCCATGCACCATGACTTTCTTATTCTGCTTTAAGCTTTTGGGTAACAAGTACTTATCGCCAAATCACGCCTTAAGAACCAAAGTTAGATTCCAAGATATAGGATAGGATACTCATAATTCTTAGTAGCAATTGTACTTATAATGAACAAAAATTAGAAAATAATTAGAGAAGATCAATTTAATATCAAGCTACATTCTAATAAATTCTCAAGAATGAAAGAAAGTACACCAATAAGTTGGAAAGTAACTTAACAACCTAAGTACACTAGCTTCATGTATTAACCAAACACAAGTTTTATTAAAGTATATATCAGTTGTTACCAACTTACAAACCAACTGTCAAGTGTATATTACAATAGACAAAGGGATCCATATTATAACCACACACAAAAAAAAAAAAAAAAAAAAACCAAAAGTGATAACTTGACATCCTAATGCCACCATGAACAACTGATAACGAAAATATAAGTTCTTACTATTCATACTTCCACCACCATTCCAGTCTCTTTCTAAATGAATAAAATGTGTTAAGATGTCTCAGAAATCTAGGTTTCGTCTTTTTAAATGATAGGTTTAACGAGTTTGGGTTAATGAATTTTTTTAAATGATTATTTTATTAATCTGATGGCTTTCTGTAGGGTGACGGATATTTTTAAGAAGTTTGGCTAACAATAAAAATAAATATGGCCTATAACATAACGGAAAATAGATATGAACAATATACTAAAATAGAGGAGTATATTTGGCCCTTTTTCCTTACGAATTTATCCACAGTTGAGTTGACGATGATATTTCAAGGTGAATCCTCCTTGTGATTCCAATTCAAGATAACGGTATTAGAATCTGAACTCCTAGATTACTTTTGAGTTTTACTCTTTCAATGAGTCATCTCAAAATACGTTTGTTGTTTATATGTGTTTACCTTAAAAAACGGATAACAATTGAATTTATATGTGATTTTAATGATATGTGGATTAATTCAATATAAATAATAAATAACGTAAAACTAAACAGATAAAGGATGTATAAGTTGCCAAACCAATTAACGGGAGTGATCCCGGACTTAGTAACAGCTTAATGAAATGCCTGCTTCGGGCTCACAATAATGAAGAACTGATGAATAGAAATAAGAATTTTGAATAATAGAGAAAATAAGAGTATATTGCCTTGATATACGTGTTAGCATATTTTCATGAATAATAATCTTTCCCTTTTATATAGTAGGGGAGTTTTACCCTAAGGGGTTGTTTGATTGCCGGTTAGAGTTATACAGGTATTTGTTATACATTAGTTATGCATGTATTAATTAAACAGTGATTAATTATGCAGGTATTAGTTATACATGGATTAGTTATGCAGGAATTTTTTTTTGAATTTTTGGTTTGTCGTATTAGAAATTGATATACATTATATAAATTTTAATGTAAAATGCTTATTTACTGATTTTGTCTCTAATAGATTGAAAAGAGAAAGAGCCTAGCAGTGAGGTATCAGTATCTCCATGCTTGTTTTCCAAAGGGTTTGGTACAAATCAATCTATAGAAGGAAGCCTTTTATGTGTAAAATGATAGGGGTAAATTTGTCATTTTAATATTTTATCCATGTATTACTAATACATGTATTAGTTATTCCATCTTCTATCCTGCATAAAATAATACACAGATTGACTCATAACTTATACATGTATTATTTATGTAGAATTGTAAAATGACAACCAAACATGGTATTAGTTATGTTGAATTTTGTACAAAATAACTAATGACTACGAAACATTACATAAGTTATGTTGCTCCCAATACATGGATAACTTTTCTCCTAACCAGCTACCGAGCAACCACTATGTACAATTCTAAAAATGAAAATCTTCCGTTATGCCGATCACTGACACGGGCTGATATTCGCGCCGTGATATCCTGTTGGGTATAGATATCACAACCCTTTGTTAGTTGCGTGTAGCTGCTCGGTGATGCTCTCCGAAGTCTCAACCCTTTAATCGGACCTCAAGGACATGGCCCCGATATCCCCGAGGGCATGTATTTTCCCGGTTCCTGATACGAGGGGCTCTTCGTTCTGACTCCGATACGTTACAGTCATTTTCTCACTTTGCTCGGCTCACCGAGAAGTCGAGTCATGCGACGGGCTCAATTTTTACCCGTATACAATATGAATTGTGAATTAACTTGTTACATGTCTCAAATAATAATATTTTCCAATTCATATTGTTTTGCAGCATTCAATTAAGTACAGTCGTGACAAATAATCATAAAATTTCTAAAATAAGGATGCTTAAGCTTAAAAGTCCAACTCTTCTCAATTTTGCCATTAATTAATTGACAATGAGAAGAAAAGGATGCTCATTTTTTTTTTAAATGAACCGGGCTACTGTTTTATTGATTGTGTAAAGGCAACAAAAGTGGAGGGGCAGGGCATGTTACCTTACCCTCCAGTGATTTGTGAGAGATTAGTACTCCAATCTCTAACATGTTACTTCTTCCTAATCGCAGAGTAAAGACAAGGAAGCTTTTCACGCGAGCTAATTGCAAATCTTTTCTCACGGAGGTTCATAACTAATCTCTACTGCTTTCAGTTGTTGAATCCGGAAGGATGCCATCTCCCATCTGCCCAGCTGCATAAATCCTCTAACTTGTCTAGGTAAGTTTTCGTATCTGGTAAAGAGCAATTGTCGTCAATGAGCGCTTGTCCGCGACCTTGTCAGCTTCCCTGAAACAGTGCTGCACCGAGACCCCCATTCCCTTGATTTCCTCTACCTCATGTAGTATCCGCCATGGTGTTGTCACCTCCCCGTTCACACAGGAGATTACCAGTTTTGAATCTGCCTCAACTACTACATTTTGTATCCCTCTTTGCTTTTCGCCCAATTACTAGTGCCTGATCCAATATACAAAGAGAAAGCCAATATGAGTTTGCCACTGCTATCCCAGAGGACACCTTCAATACCACAATTTCCTTCTACACAACTTCCATCACTGTTGAGCTTCAGAAAAGGAGTTAGAGGTTTCATCCATTTGAATGCTTCGTATCCTATGGATTGATCTGTTGAGTACTAAGGTTTTGATGATTAACAAAGTGTGATTAAATGCTCAAAGAACCAGGTCCCCAATGTAGCTGCTTAACTGTTGTGAAGAACCAGCTCCTCATGATAAAGGATCAGCTCCTCATGATTGATACTTGTATGTCGGTACAAGACAGTAACTTTATCTCAAAGTTACCCAGGTCTGAGTTTGGTGGAAGAAGGCTGCTATAAGTATTAAGGGTCGCCGCTCAAGAAGATACGGGTAATTCAGTCAGAGATAAAGTCCCAAAGCTTGTGCAATCCTTGAAACAGTAGGAGTCTATCAAAGAAGAAGCTGACTGTTAATAGGACTCCTAGAACATCTCAAGTTGTGTTTTAAAGACTTTGGACTTCTGAACTATCCTTTATACTTCAACTAAAGAGTCATAAGCCGTTTACTTGTGTTGAGTACTTTCCTTGTATTCTTCCTGTGTCAGTCTAGTAAATGTGTTTTAGGAAATCGAGTTGTAATCAAGTGTCATAAACTATTAGTGAATTGGAGTGAGTATTTTGCTTTACAAGTTAGAGTAACTTGTGAATCAAATAGGAGTAGTAGGAGTACTAGAGAGTATTTAACTACAGTCTTGTAATTAATATATTTTGGCTCATTGTTCTAGTGGAGTTGGAGTTGAAAATCCTAAGCGGTAGGTCGTGGTTTTTGCACCTTTTATGCCGTGTAAAATGTTGTGTTTATTTTATTGCTTGTTTACTTTACGCTTAAGGAATGCGGTAAAGAATCAGGTTCTTTAGTAATCTATACGGGCACTCAAATTAACAATTAGTATCAGAGCAGCTTCTCTCATTTACACGGCTAACACCTAGAGAGATCTTGGAAGCAAGATGAGTGCTCCACCCGGAATTAATGAAGGACAATCAACCACTAGGCCTCCCTGTTCAATGGAAAATAGTACAGTTGGTGAAAAGTAAGAATGGAAGACTTTCTGACAGCCGAAGACTATGAACTATGGACCATAGTGACCCAAGGTCCCTTGATTCCTACTAAACAAAATGAACAAAATGAGACAGTTCCTAAGGACTCCTCCGAATTTGTGGCAGCAGATTTCAGAATGATGGAGAAGAATGCAAAAGCTAAGAAGATTCTTATCTCTGGACTTGGTCGAGATGAGTACAACTGAATTTCTGTGTGCTCTAATGCGAAGCAGATATGGGATGCACTCCAAACTGCTCATGAAGGAATAAACCAAGTAAAGAGATCAAGGATTGAGCTACTCATGAGAAACTATGAGCTTTTCTCCATGAAGGAGTCTAGGCCCATCCAGGATATGATGACTACGTTCACTATAATAACTAATGAACTGAAATCATTTGGAAAAGTGTTTACCTTAGAAGAGTTGGTTAGCAAAGTTCTAAGAATCCTTCCAGCTTCATGGGAATCAAAAATCACTGCAATCTAGGACGCCAAGTAATTGGACAAAATCTCACTTGATGAGTTGGTTGAAAACTTAAAAACTCATGAAATGAGAAAGATAAAACTGCGCAAGGAAGAACCAAAGAAAGATAAGGCCTTGATTCTTAAAGCATCTGAGGATGATGAATCTGACTATGATGATCCTGATCTAGCAATGTTTGTCAAGTTCAAGAGGTTCATGAAGAATTGCAAAAATGCATCTAAGAGAGAGACCAATAGCAAGCCCAAGCAGATCGACAAAGCTAACTATGATGGGTGCTAGAAGTGTGGCAAGCTAGATCACACAGTCAAGGATTGCCCAATGTGGGAAATTGAGCGGAGGAAAGAACGAGCTGAAAAAGAGAAACGGGAGAAGATGAGAGAAAAGGGTTCCAACAAAGGAAAAATCCGAGGCAAAGGATTTACTGAGGCAATGAAGCAGGTGTTCTTGGCAGCATATGAGGACAATGGAAGTGATCAAGAGGAATAAAATGAGGATGAGGTTATAAGTCTCTATGATGTGATTGATGAACACCAAGCTGTGAAGACAGAACCCTCAGCTTGGAATGCACATTGGAAGACCTCCTTTGTTTGATGAACACTACTATGATTAATGGAAGCTGCGTATGAAAACATTTCTTCAGGATACTGACTTTGATCTATGAGTAATTGTCAGTTATGGACCAATTCTCCCAATCAAATTGGATAGTGAAGGTAACAAGTGCAACAAAGAGAAGAGGAATACGATGAAGAAGATCGTCAGCTAGTTCAGAAAAATGTAAAGCAAAGGATCTGCTCTACAGAAGCTTGTCAACACTCTCCTCAGGATGTCCTCTTGCATCTCTGCTCATGATATATGGAGAACCTTGAAAATTGACTATGGAAATAAAAGCATCGAAGTGGCTTTGATGGCGATTGAAGAATCCAAAACAGAGGAAGAAGTGATAGGAATGATGGCCATGAGTGATTCAGAAACTGAAGACGAAGCAAACCAAGTAAGTATATCTAACTTGAAAGAAAATATTCATGCTATGTCCAAAAAATAACTGATGACCATAATTGCGACCTTAATTAATGAAGTAGATAAAATGAGTGCTGAAAATGATTAGCTAATAGGCAACCTTTCTTGTGTCAAACTTGATATCAAAGAGCTTGAAGCTGACAAAGCTAGTTTAGAGAAATAGGTCAAAGACCTTAAGAACCAGGTTCTTGAGCTTACTTCTGATAATGAGAAGTCTCCTGATATACATGGCAAAGGAAAAATGAGCGATCTGCAGGATAAGCTTGAAAAGAAATTAAAAATTGCTAATGATAATCTTTGTGATGCTGAATGTAGAAATAAAGTCCTGCATGAAAACCTAGAAAAAGCTAATTATAAACTCTCTAGACTAAGCAAATGGCATAGATCTTTCTGATAAATGTAGCTCTAACAAATCTAGAATTGGCTACATAAAACATGTCTCTAAGTTTAACCCAAAGTATGTAAGAATTTCTGATAATAATATATGCACTCATTGTGGAAGAGTAGGATACTTTAGAGACATTTGTCCTACCTTAATTCATGCTCAGTTTAGAAACACCTTTGGTATTGCTAAAAATGTGAAGAAGGAAGAAGAGCCAAAGGTTAATCCTCTTGTCCATGCTAAATGGATTAAGGTTAACAAGAAAATAGCTTTTAATCATCTCCCCTTCTGGGCAAAAAGGGATCTGATTTATCCTTTTTCAAACAAAAAGGGACCCAAGCTTGTCTGGGTTCCTAGAACTAACTTGTGAATTTTGGTGCAGGCTAAGGTGAGAGGAAACAATCAGGACTGATATCTGGATAGTGGATGCTCAAGACATATGAATGAAGAAAAGAAAAATTTCTTCTCACTGACAGCCTTCCAAGGAGGGAGTGTCATTTGGAAATGGGAAAAAGGGCCAGATAACAGGTATTGGCAAGGTTGGCAAGTCACTCTCTCATGCTATATAAGATGTGTATTATGTGGTAGGTCTTAAACACAATCTTCTTAGCATCTGTGCGACAAAGAAAATGAGGTAAAATTCAACTTCAAAATTTGCACTGTTATTAAGCTTGATACTGATGAAATTATGTTAAAAGGTAAGAGACATAACAATGTCTACAAGATATCGATTATGTCACTTCCCCAGAGTGCGCACACATGCTTGAGTGTAGTGAAGATGATCCACTGCTATGGCATAGAAGACTGGGACATACCAGTCTCTCTCAACTCAACAAGTTGGCAGCAAAGGACTTGGTCCTTAGGGTACCTAAAGTTGAGATCACCTCTGACAAAGTATGTGATGTCTGTGTTAGAGACAAACATGTTAGGTCATCCTTTAAATCTAAAAAGTTTGTAAGTATTTCTAAACCTCTAGAACTCCTTCACATGGACCTATATGGACCAATGAGAATAAGGATCAGATGAGGTAAGAGGTATGTGTTTCTGATTGTTGATGACTTCTCCAGGTATACCTGGACTTTATTTTTGGGATCCAAAGATGAAACCATTGATGTTTTCTATGTATTTGTCAATGATTCAACAAAAGCTAAAGTTTAATGTTCTAAGTATAAGAACTGACCATGAAACTGAATTTGAATGAGTTCTGTGGATCACTTGGTATTGACCATAATTTCTTTGCACCTAGAACTCCACAACAAAATGGGGTTGGAGAGGACCATGTTGATTGCTAGTGGACTGTCTAAGAGTTTCTGGACTAAGGCAGTCAATACTGCTTTTACTTGCTGAACAGATTCATGGTCAGACCTATTCTTGAGAAAACTCTCTATGAGTTACTTCGACAGAGAAAACCCAACATCACTCACTTGAGAGCCTTTGGGTGCAAATGTTTTGTACATAATAATGGGAAAGAAGCTCAAGGCAAGTTTGATGACATAATTGATGAGGGATTTTCTTGGGTTACTCTCCACATAGTAAGGCCTATAAGATTTTTAATAAAAGAACTATGTGTGTGGAAGAAAATATTCATGTTATTTTTGATGAATCTAACAATTTGGCTGAAAAAGGTCTGCAGGATGAAGATTATGGCATAAGATTCACTGGTGAGGAGATACAAAGGAACCTGATGAAGATGGATCTGAAAAACAAAAGGAAATTGACAGTGATCATGAGGAGAAAGAATTACTCTAAATGCTGACCAAACTAATGAAGTCACACCTATTGAACCTGCTCCTTTGGGTCACTCCTTGGGTGAATCTTCTCTGGGTATACAAATTTGACCATGGAAGCATCAAAGCTCACACCCTCTGGAGAATATCATCTCTGATCCAAATACAGGGGTGTAAACCAAGTCTTCTCTAAGAAATCTATGTGCACTTACATCATTCCTCTCACAGGTTGAACCTAAGACCATCAAAGAAGCTCTAAAGGATCCACACTAGAACATAACCATGTAAGAGGAGCTAAATCAGTTTAAGAGAAGCAAGGTCTAGCACCTGCTACAGAAACCCAAGAACAAAACTGTCATAGGTACCAGATGAGTGTTTAGAAACAAGTTGGATGAACAAGGAAATATTACAAGAAACAAGGCCAGACTGGTGAGGATATAATCAAGAGGAGGGCATTGACTATGATGAGACATTTGCACCTGTAGCTAGAATGAAGGCTATAAGAATGCTGATAGTTTTTGCTGCCCACATGGAGTTCACTTTATATCAGATGGATGTAAAGAGTGCCTTTTTGAATGGTTACCTGAAGGAGAAAGTGTTTGTCAAACAACCTCCTGGATTTGAAAGTGAAGAATTTCCTGACTATATGTTCAAACTATATAAAGCTCTTTATGAACTCAAACAGGCTCCAAGAGCTTGGTATGAAAGGCTCTCAAAATTCCTCTTAGCTAACAACTTTGTAAGAGGAAAGGCGTACAACACTCTATTTCTAAGGAGCAGAGGGAAGAATATTCTGATTGTGTAAGTGTATGTGGATGACATTATCTTTGGGGCTACCAATGAAGAAATGTGCAAGGAATTTGCTGAGATGATGGGAAATGAGTTTGAAATGAGCATGATGGGTGAATTGAACTTCTTTCTGGGGCTGCAAATCAAGCAAACACCTACTGGAACCATGATACATCAGCATAAATATATCAAAGAACTACTGAAAAAGTTCAACATGGATTCCTCTAAGTCTATTGAAACACCCATTGCAATTGCAACAAAGCTGGACCTTGATGAAGAAGGGAAAAGTTTGGAACAGAAACTATATAGCGGAATAATTGGTTCACTATTGTACCTCACAGCAAGCCTGATATAGTGTTCAGTGTGGGACTATGTGCAAGATTTCAGGCAAATTTCAAGGAATCTCACCTGAAGGCTGTCAAAAAGATACTAAGATATCTCAAGGAGACCCCTGATCCCTGTCTATGGTATCCCATAGGGTATAGCTTTGATATAGTTGGTTATGCTGATGCTGACTATGTAGGTTTTTATGTTGACAGGAAAAGTACTTCAGGAACAGCTCATTTTCTAGGTTCTTTTCTAGTGTCTTGGGGAACCAAAAAGAAAAACTCAGTTGCCTTATCTACACTGAGGCTGAATATGTGGCAGCAGCATCCTACTGTGCTCAATTTCTATGGATAAGACAACAGCTATGGGACTATGGTATATTTGTTGATTGTGTTCCCATTTTCTATGATAACACCAGTGCTACAAACATTGCTAAAAATCCTTGTCAGCACAAGAGAACCAAGCATATTGACATTAGACATCACTTTCTCAGAGACAATGTTGAAAAGGGGAATATCTCAATTAACTTTTGTAAAACTGAAAATCAAATTGCTGATATTTCTACTAAAGCTCCGAGTAGGGATCACTTCGAAAGGAATAGGCTAGAACTAGGTCTAATAAACTCTTCTCACTAAGTTGAACCCCAGTGATTTGGCTAGAAAAGGCATAATAAGATGTAGATAATTAAGTACAATGTGTTTGATTCAGCTTTGTGCTTGTATTAAGCTCACACACTTGCTTGGAAAATCTGGCTGATAATTCAGTTGCATGATACTAATAAGAAGTGTTGAAACTTTATTGCAGAAACAAATAAGGAGTTGCTAAGGAGTTGATTCTTTGACTCAGGTACGTGTCATACTGTCTTAAGTCACTAGGACTTTATATTCTAAAATTATTGCTATACTCAGACTTCTAATTCGTTGGCATCACTTCTAATCGTCTTCTAGTCAAAGAGTAAGGGGTAATCCTAGTGTAATTAGAGATCAATTACTCCTAAAATCTTAATAGTCAAAGTAACCATTATAAGAGCCCCGTAAGAACTCAAATTCGGTCACCTTCTCTCTTCCAGTCAAATCAGGAATAACGCCTTTAAAGGGATATTCTGATCAACTTCTTAGACCTTAATGTTTCTCTCAAACCCTAAGCAAGAATCGAAAGCAATTATCAAAAAATAATTTTCTCTTTCTCTTCTTCAAGTCTCTAATCTGATCACCATGCCTAAAGCAAGTCAAACACCCTCTAAAGCCAAATCATCAACCAATGCTGAAGCAAAACCCAAAATCATGAAGCCCAAATCGAAGAAAAATGCCAAGCCATCAAGGGAACCCACACCCATACTTGTTCCTTGTCCTTCGATATCCTCTACTATACCTACATCATCATCCCTTATTCCTACTATTCATGTTGTTCCTATCATTCCCACCTCCAGTGTATCTCCTCCTCCAAAAAACAACCACCTATGCACCTGAGCTTCCTGCGAAAAATACCTCTAAGTAAACAAAGGTCAAAGCCACCCCAAGAAAATCTGTCAAGAAAGTGCCTGATGCTGCTACGCAGGGTGACACTGTAGGCAAGGAATCTGTGGTTCAGGGGGAATCAGTGCCATTCACTACTGATCGGGTACAACATCCTCCTTCCAAATTAGATGTTTTGGTATCTGCTATAGATGTTGCACCCCTAGATACTCTCCCACCCATGAGTGAGAAGCCACCAGTAGAGAAATTCACTATAGAAAAGGGTGCAGGGGATTTAGGGAAGCAGGTAGATACTACGGCTGTGGAGCCTGTGGTTGAGGGGGAAGAAAGTAAAAAACTTGTGCAAAAGGAGTCTTCTAATGGCCTTTTTTTTAGTTGGACTGAGGATGAGGAAGATGATGGGGGTGAAAAAGAAGAAGAAGTTCTGAACAGTTATGATGAGCATGATGCTCAAAACATATCCAATGAAGAAGAAAAGAGTGAGAATGAGAGAGCATCTAGAGATGAGAAGGAGAGTGATACAGATGATAAGATAGGTAAACCGGCTAATGATTCTACAGAAGAACAAAATCATAGTGAAGAAGAGGAGGACTCTGAAAGTGAGGGTGAGGATCAAGAAAAGGTAAGTGAGAGTGAAGGGGGTGATGAAGAGAGTGAGGAAGAAGATGTGAATGCGAGTAAGAAATCTGAAGGTTCCATGACAATTGGAAACACTGTCATAGCCCCTTCAGAAGAAACTGGTGAAGAGGCAAGGGCTCAAGAACATGGGTCTCTGTTAACCCCTTTCACTGGAGATAAGGAAGTTAGCAGTGATGAAGATGATGTGCCACTATCTGAGGTAGGGAAGAAATCCAAGAAGACACATGTGAAAGCTACAAAGTCAGTTGTCTCAACAAGGAAATAAGTGGCTCCTTCTGCTAGAGCTCCTCTCATAAGGAGTAAAAGAGAGGCTGTTGATACACAATTCATTAAGGATTCTAGAAGTGCAAAGAAGCCACAGAAGAAGGTCTCAATTATGGAACGTATTGTTGAGGTGGATGGAGAGGATGAGTCTGACTTTGCTTTTCCAGCTAATACTGCTACGCGAAAGAGAAAGAGTGCCAAAGTCACCAAACATGCTACCTCTTCTACAAGGGACAATAGGGGTAAGACAAGAAAGAATGTGCTAGTTGCAATTAATCGACTCACAGAGTTCAGGAATAGAAAAGTGCGAAATGGAAAGATTCTTAAAAACATTAATGAGAAGGGGATGACTCAACTGGTTGAAAAACTTGAGCTACAAGGGTGGAAGCACATGTTTGTCAAAGCTTTCCCCCAGTATGTGTTCCTGCTATGGTGCAGTTCTATGCAAATTTCAAATTTGATGGGAGTTTGATGCTGATGAGCGGGGGACGCTTCTTAATATCTCATCCT
Source organism: Nicotiana obtusifolia (assembly GCA_002018475.1). Lineage (NCBI taxonomy): Eukaryota > Viridiplantae > Streptophyta > Magnoliopsida > Solanales > Solanaceae > Nicotiana > Nicotiana obtusifolia. The sequence continues at coordinate 155,396 of MCJB01016524.1, forward strand.
TAGGATTTGACAATTACTTGAAGAAGAAGTGGCCAGTCATAGACAATGATGTTGACACTGGCATTATGTTCACCAGGAAGTTCTTCCAAAAGTTTGAAATAGATTCTTCCCAGAAAGTGTACAAAACCGATATGACTCCCTTCCACAAATTACTGTTTCAGTTTGTCAATTCCTATATTTTTTAGAGGTCTGAGAGAAGGCATGAAGTTACTCTGCTGGACATGGCTGTGATAGAGCTGCTTGGCATTGGTAGGCCTATCAATATTCCTAGCCTGATGATTCAGCACATAGGCAAGAGTTGCAGATACTTCCCAATCCAAGCATGCTATTCCATATGGTTTCATGTTGACTGAGTTGTATGACAAGCTCAACATTGCCTTACCTGAGCTTAAGTTTGGAAACCACAATGACGTTTTGGATGATGTTACCCTCAAGCAATGCGGGTATGAGGAGATCAAGGCTAGAGGAGCCACATGTCTGCTATTCTACCTGGGAGCAGTAGAGCTGCAGATCTTAGCAAGAGGTTGGAGTTGGCCGTTGAAGAGAATTCCAAGTTTCGTGAAGACAATAATAAGCGAAGAAAGGAAACAAAGCAACTTAGGAAAGAGCTCTGAAGAGATAGAGAGGCTCATGCCCAATAGATTTCCACCCTTGTGAAAGCCTTGACCCCTTCTGCTTCTCACCTATGAACCCGTTCCTTCCCAGTGTCCTTAGTTCTTTTTCTATTCTAGTGGTGCCTTATCTTTTGTCCTTTTTTTGTTTTAGTCTGAGTAGTTTGCAGTATGCTTAGTTATTTTGTTCTAATGATGAAGACAAGACCCTGGGCTTCTTTTGGCATTACCTAATGTCTCCTATTGCTCTACTTTACTGCTTTGTACTATATTGGATCATCACCTTTTCTTAAACTTGTGATGTCGCCTGCTTGGTCTTGAATCTTACATTATCTGTGCTTAATGTCTAACATTTTTGTATGTGTTTCCGATGATGCCAAAAGGGGTAAGATAAGGTTGGAAGGTTGTGCGTTGTGTTGTGAACATACATGTTTGTCAATAATCCTTGTCACTTGTTGTGATTATCTGGTTCTTTGATGTGATTACCTGGTTCTGCTAAGTATAAAGTTCGTCATCATCAAAAAGGGGGAATTTGTTAAGTATTGAGGATTTGATGATTAATAAAGTGTGACTAAATACTCAAAGAACCAGGTCCTCAACGTAGCTGCTTAAGTGTTGTGAAGAACCAACTCCTCATGATAAAGGATCAGCTCCTCATGTACAAGACAGTAATTTTATCTCAAAGTTACCCAGGTCCGAGTTTGGTGGAAGAAGGCTGCTATAAGTAATAAGGGTCGTTGCTCAAGAAGACGGATAATTCAATCAGAGACAAAAGTCCCAAAGCTTGTGGAATCCCTGGAACAGTAAGAGTCCTATCAAAGAAGAAGCTGACTGTGAATAGGACTCCAAGAAGATCTCAAGTTGTGTTTTAAATAGTATCGACTTTGGACTTCTAAAATATTCTTTTACACATCAACTAAAGAGTCATAAGTCGTTTATTTGTGTTGAGTACTTGCCTTGTATTCTTTCTGAGTCAGTCTAATGAATGTGTTTTAGGAAATCGAGTTGTAATCAAATGTCATAAATAATTAGTAAATTGGAGTGAGTATTTTACTTTACTAGTTAGAGTAATTTGTGAATCAAATAGGAGTAGTATGAGTATTGGAAAGTATTTAATTAGTCTTATAATTGATACATTTTGGCTCATTGTTCTAGTGGAGTTGGAGTTGAAAATCCTACGCGGTAGGTTGTGATTTTTGCACTTTTTGAGCCGGGTAATTTTTCACGTAGAATTGATGTGTTCATTTTATTGCTTGTTTACTTTACGCTTAAGGAACACGGTAAAGAACCAAGTTCTTTAATAATTCATACGGGTACTCAAATTAACATGATCAATGATAGTTTGCATATGGCTCCATGAAGTCTGCATCTTTACTTTCCTGAACCTCTGTCTAACCATTTCTGATAGATTGTTTGAAATCATGATCTTCCTTCGACGTGTCGATGGGGCTTCTCATACCATATTTTGATGTACACCTTGATCTCTATAATTCCTAAATTATTACAGCCGGTAATATTTTTGCCGTAAAGGAAGCGACCACATGCATAGATCTGTGGTTCCACCAGCGATACACCAACTGGTTGAGTTGCATGCAAACTTTTTCTATATGAGTAAAGTTGTCGTAACAAAATGGGTGCTCAGAGGTCTCAAGCTCAGGTGAAGGGGTGAACAACATGAGCATCCTGTCTGAAGGTTGTATCCGAATCTAGCAATCCTCCCATCAGTTGGTATTCTATCGTTTAAAGCTTTCCACATCATGAATGCCATCTTGAATGGGATATGTTTGTGCCATATTTTTGCATTTATTGCTTGTTGGTCTTTCTTCTGTCTGAGACTTTCCCACCCAGTTGCTAGTGAGAATTTTCCAGTTGGGTTAGGTGCCCATATAACTCTATCTGATAACTCCGGTGTTAAGCAAACTAGTTGTTGTTCAACTACATCTTTGACCGAGTTTGGGACTTCAACCTCTAACAATTCGTATTGCCATATGCTTTGTTGTCGAATATCCTTCAGAAGTATATTTTTTGGTTTAGTACCAGCTGGTAGATGACTACTTAGAGGGCCTAATCTTGTCCAATTATCATACCAAAAGGACACATTCCCTTCCCTAAGTAGCCATATAATGTTATGTTCAAAACTATTCCTTAATTCACATAAGGCCTTCCACGTCATTGATTGTCCTGATCTCCAATGTGGAACTACAGGATGTACTCTTTTACAATACTTAGTCATCATGAAATCTCTCCATAATGAATCACCAATTCGTAAGTTCCACGACGTCTTCTGTGAAAGCAATGGTTACATCTTGCTGCCTCCTAAATTGAGCTCCCCCCTCTTGATATGTATAACACAAAGATGTCCATGATACACAGTGGTGTCTATCAATTCCATCTGAACCTCTCCAAAAGAAGTTGGCTAGGATCTATTCTATTTGGGTCAATACTCCTTTAGGGGGATTCATTGTAAACAGAAGGTGCATGGGAATTGCTTGCAATACATGTTTTATGAGAATGGCCTTACCTCCAGCTGATAAGAACTTGGTCTTCCAGCCCCTCACTTTACTTGTAACCTTGTTAATAAGTTCTGAGAAATAAGAAATCTTTTGTCTACCCACAAATAAAGGGCATCCCAGATACTTTATTGGGAATTCCTTGTAATGCATTCCAGTAATATTCAGAACTCTATTGATTGCATTTAAGGATGTCCCAAGACTTCACCATGAAACAACTCTTATCCTTGTTTATCTTCTACCTGAAATATTCTCATATTCCGTTAAGGTATTCATGACCAGTCTCAGCGTTTTTCTGCGGCCACTAGTAAATAATATAACATCATCTGCAAAGGCCAAGTGATTCACTTGTGGTCCTTGTCTTGCCATGTAAAATCCTGTATATCTTCTTCTTCTATGTAGGTCATTAAGCATGGTAGATAGAAGTTCTGCACTTAGCACAAATAGAGAAGGTGAGATTGGATCTCCTTGTCTCAGCCCATTCTGGTATTTGATTACCGTATAAATAATCTCTATTAGTGTTCTCGTTTCTTGTGCACCGACGTGGCTCAGATGGGATGATAGCTATATTCTAATGCATGCAAGTCAGATTTGTTTTTGAGAACCTGGTTAACAAGCATATATATATAGAGCGTCTGCAATGGCTCATTCCTAATTCCTTTAAACGAATTAAAAAGCATCTCTCTAACTCCTTTCAGGTTTGAACTATCAATCAACAATGTGTTAAACATAGAAACTTCGGGTAAGGCATATCAATTGGTGGTTCTACATAGTTGTTAATCCAAGATTATGTGCAAAGTTTATTATCACATTAATTCTTCAATTCTTCATTATATTTTCACTAGACTAGATATCCTTGTAGCTTTAGTGGACCTAGCTATGCAACCCCAAGGTCTTTTACTTGTTTCTAGGTTGATTCCTTAAGTCCATAGACTTCCTTTCATCTTGGATCGATCTAAACCTGACTTGAAATAAATCTACTGCCTCACATATATGCAGAGTCGGACCTAGGATTCGATGGTCGCGAGCACACCATGATATTCAATATAAATTTATCACTGCTCATAAATTTATACGAGGGTCTATGCTAATATCTAACTATTTCTTGAAGACATTTGCAAGTATACATGAAGTTTTTGCCAAAATTTCCAGGTGTCGGTAACCCCTCAACCCGTAATATGTGTCCGCGTCTGCATATATGCCAACATGTAACACATTCATCATACATGGAAAGTATACGATATATACTTTAAAAAAGTAAAGTTTGCACTACTATTCCATAAATTGATAAATTTTAATTTTGGTACTTATAATATCTGATTAAGTATATTAAACCTTCAATTAACTGACACATACACTTTTTATCCTTGTGCTTTTAAATCTTACAAAATTTAACTAAGCCTTGGTTCTATTCAGGCCAAGCAGCCAACAGATGATGACCGAAAACCACAAAATATTTATCAAAGAGCGAGAGGGATTTGCTAAACGGGGTCAACAAGCTCCGAAGGTTACAAAGCTTAATTTTAGAACATATAATTGTAGTTTAAACTTTAAATTTATATTGTTACTTCATATTTGGGGGTAATACAGGTAAAATAGACTTTTAATCACAACTGAAGGAAATGAAAATGATTTATATCAAGGCTAGATACATATGATGCCCCTTAACCTTGTCCGAACTTTTTATTTAGATATTTAAACTAAAAGTTGTAAATAATAATAATTTATTATAATAGATCAAATTATTGTGCTATAGTATATACTACAATTTAAATGATGACTCAAAGTATTCAAAGGCAAAACACCAAAATAAAAAAAGAGAGAGAATTCTAAGGAAGCGTTTGGACATAGATTTGATTGAAATTTTTAAAAAAAATATTTAAAATTATATTAAAAAATAATTTTTAAAAATTAAAGTTATATTTTAGACGTGCATTTTGTACGAAGAAAAGTTAAAGTTTCAACAAATAATATTTTTAATTTTATTTTTAAAAATAAAGCTAAAATTTATGGTCAAAGGGAGCAAAAAGTAGGTAACGTAAATTAATCAGAAAAAACAGTACATGCTTCTTGCTCTCTTCTGCAAATCCACTGAGGGAAGCTGGTGGCACCGAACGGTAAAAAACGAACTGCTACATCGCTGCCATCCCAAAAGACTCCATTTCCACTTTTACACTCTTCGTTTAACCCAAAAACTCAAACCTAATTTCATATTACCATCCCTTACTGCATTTTCACAAACCCCAAATAAATTTCTTGGGCTTTCTTTAACATCCTACAATTCAATGTCCACCTCTTCTCAGGTTCAGGTAATTTCTCTATTAAACAATTCATTCCAAGATTTATTCGGGTCCATTTTATTCTAGTAGTACTAAATAATTTGCTTACTTTAACAAAAAATTTAAATTTGTCTAAAGCTAGTGATCCTCTAAATTACAATTATGCTACAATCCAGAATAAACATGCCTCAACTAAGTTGGTGTCATATATATATTAGGCGTTTAAGTTTGGTACACTGAAAATTTAAAGATCTTTTGAACTATCAGTGGATTTTGACCTTTGAATTTTGATAGTAGGTTAGTTACTGTATTTACCAGATAAAATTTACTTGTCATTACCTTAAAGGGACCGACTTGAACTTACCTTTAGAGCTTCCCGGGCTCTAGGCTCGGCAATGTTCACTCTTCCATCTTCAGCTGGTCTATTCTGCAGTCCCCTAGTATCATTCCTGCGTCTGAATTGGAACAGTAACGAGAAAAATGCGCAACTACCGCCTCCTCCCGGAATTGCGCTATTGGAGTCAGAGCCAGGAATGGCTGTTAGTGGACACCCACCGCTTGTCACTGGTTAGAGAGGCCCTTAAAGTGACACTGATAGTGTAAAAAATCTTTATACTGACTTTATTTTATTTTAGATTATGTTTGGTTCGAGGAGAATGAGAGTGGAAAATAGTTTTCGGAAAAAAACATTTATTAGAGATTGAGAATAATATTAGCAAACTGGATGGTGTGCAATGAGAGTTTTAAGTGTTAAAGATTGTAATAATGTCTAAGTGTTGGTTAAGTAGTGATATAAAGTTAAGAATAGAGATAATTGTGAAGGAAAATGACTTCTTCCAAAAAGTGAGGAAAGTTAAATTTCCCCCTTGCTAAAGAATGAATGTAGACATAAAGAATGAATGTAGATAGATTACTTGTACTATACATAGATAGAATAAGTATTGAAATTTGATAGTAAACTTTTAGGATTTTCCTTTTACTTCTTTCCATAGGTAGGATCCTATGTACATGTATATATATATGTATCACTTCATGGAATAAGAGACAAACTTTGATTCTTCCATACCTTGTGTATCACATGGTATCAGAGCCGGTGTTGGGTTTGAAATCTGGCCGAGAAATAAATGGTCTCACTGGAACTTGACTGGTTTTAAGGGAGTCCCTTGGTCTGGCGAAGTAACTCTCACCACCAATCCTTTTGATATACATGTTTCCAGAATCCGGTGGTCGGATTCATTGTTAGTGAAGCCCACACACCGGTAGAGGAATTCTAACATAATCTGCTCCGACGGCATTTGAGAGACCAGTTGGACACTTGGTTCACTGTTCCTAGGCCACGTCGTTATTTTCGGCGTGTCTCTGGTGGTTTCTACTCGAACTGACCACGATTTGAAAAGGTTTTCTTGCTCCCAGAAGTGCTGCTCATTAACAATCTCATCCAACAGTCTCTTCCATCTTGATTTGGTCCTTCGCAACAACCTATCTATTTGGAGTCTGAAGATAATATGTTATTTCTGAGTTTTTTTTAGTGGTGGAATATACTTCACTATTCTTGGTTATATTTCCTGGTGGAGTATATTACTGGTTTGTGTGATTTGTTGGTGCATCATTGGTTCTTTGGTTTGGTTATATTTCTGGTGGAGTATATCTTTATTGATTATCTGCTTGGAACTTTGTTAATCTCTCCTTGAATATATTTCGTGAGTTTTATTAGTTGGTAATATAGAATGACTATAAATAGTAAGTAAGGAGGAAATAGTGTTACAACTCCTAGTCCAACAATCTTGGTCTTGAATGAGTTTCTTGAGTTCCTTCAATATCATAAATCAATGAAGGAATCTTATTCAGTTACTGCTTTTGCTGGGTCAGATAAGACATGTCTTATCACCTCTTCAAATAAATGGGTGATTGATTCAGGTGCCACAAATCACTTTGACATGTAATCCAAATATTTTCCTCTAGCTTTCGATCACACAAAGCACCCTCTTCAGTTACTGTAGCTGATGGAACAACTTGTAGCAGTGTTGGATCTGGGACGCTTAAACCAACTGTCATATGTATTAAGTCTACCAAACTTGGTCTTTAGTTTGATTTCTGTTAGTAAAATCATCAGAGACCTTAATTGTTGTGTAGCGTTCTTTCCCAATCATTGTTTGTTTCTAGATCTTATGACGAAGCAGATTATTGGTAAAGGATATTTATCTGGCGATCTGTATATCCTTGATGGGAGCCACAGTCTAATGCATGCTCCAGTATCGTGTCTCCTTTTGAAGCACATTGTCGATTGGGACATCCCTCTCTGCTATTGTTGAAGAAGCTCTGTCCTCAGTTTCAAAATATTTCTTTTTTGGATTGTGAGTCATGTCAACTTGCGAAACATCATTGCATCTCGTTAGGTCCAAGGGTTAATAAGCGAGCCGAGTCAGCTAGTCCATTCTGATGTTTGGGGACCATGTCCTGTTGTTCTAAAACTACGCATACGTATTTTGTCACTTTTGTAGATGATTTTTCCCGGATGACTTGGATTTACTTTATGAAGAGTCGCTCATAAGTGTTTACTCACTTTTCTGCCTTCTATGTTGAAGTCAAAACTCAATTCAATGCTTCGGTGCGTATTCTAAGGAGCGATAATGCTAAAGAATACATGTCAGAGTTATTTCGATCGTACATGAGATAACATGGTGTACTATATCAGTTTTCATGTGTTGATACACCCTCTCAAAATGGAATTGTTGAGAGGAAGAATATGCATTTACTTGAGACAGCTCGGGCACTTTTGTTCCAAATGAAGGTTCCTAAACAGTTCTGGGCTGATGCGATCTCCACGACTTGCTTTTTGATTAATCGCATGCTATCTACTGTGCTTGGTGGCAATATGCCTTACAGTGTTCTTTTTCCAAACAAGTCATTATTTCCCGTGGAACCTAAAGTGTTTGGAAGCATATGTTATATTCGAGATGTTCGATCATCTGTTACCAAGTTGGATCCCAAGGCATTGAAGTGTGTTGTTCTTGGTTATTCTTGCCTTCAGAATAGATATCAGTGTTATTCTACTGAACTTGGCAAATATCTGGTGTCAACTGTTGTAGTGTTTTCAGAGACTATACCATTCTTCAATGCACCTCCCGTCTCTACAAGTCACGGTGAGGAAGATGAGTGGCTAGTATATCAGGTTACCTGTAATTTGACAGAACAATCAGATGATCTTTCTCCATCTCCTAGCTCTGCTATCACCAATTGACTATTGTGCCTTCAGCATCTGCTCCAACTATGTTAGCTAGACCACCAATTGTTCAAGTTTACTCGCGGAGGCGAGAAACAAATGATATATGTCTTGCATTAGTTCCTTCTTCATCTGATCCTCCAGAAGACCTTGACCTTTCCATTGCTTTACGCAAAGGTACACGTACTTGCAAATCCATATATTCTATTGCTAATTTTGTTTCCTACGATCACTTATCCCCTGCGTCTAGATCTCTGATTGCGTCTCTAGACTCTATTTCTATACCCAAAATGGTGAAAGAGCCTTTGAATAATCCTCGATGGTATGAAGCAATGCTTGAGAGGGAGTGTTAAAGAATGAATGTAGACATAAAAAATGAATATAGATAGATTACGTGTACTATACATAGACAGAATAAGTATTGAGATTTTGGTAGCAGATTTTTAGGATTTTCCTTTTACTTCTTTCCATAGTTAGGATCCTATGTACATGTATATATATATATGTATCACTTCATGGAATAAGACACAAACTTTGATTCTTCCATACCTTGTTTATCACACCCCTTTTGGTGGAAACTGTTTTCCCTGGAAAATATTTTATGGCATCCAAATACCAGGAAATGACTTATTTTCCTTGAAAAAATCACTTTCGTCATACCAAACACATCCTTAATTTTTTGTGTTTTTCTAGTTCTCACATTGATTTTGTTTTATGTTTGGTTCCAAAGGTTGGATTTTTGGTGCCTCTAAGTGATAATTTGGAAGAAGATGAGAAAAATTCCATACCTACGATTCCACTTTCTGAAGGGCTTAATTGGGTGGGCCGCGATTGCATTCCAATTACTGATAAACGGCTGAGCCGCAAGCATCTTACTGTCACTGCCACCTCCACTGGCTCCGCTGATGTCATTGTGGTACTTTTCTAACTAATTTTCCTTCACGTCCATATTCATATACTATTCATGTATATTTGTTTATGTATCAATGAATAAATCAATCAATCAACAATGCCTCAATGTCAAAGTAGTTGGGTCAGATATTTCCATCAACTCTTTTCAGGTTGGTTTCAATATTTGGATGATTCATCATAGTTAATATAATACATACATACATACATACATATTTTCATGTGTGTGTACACAAACACACACAGAGTGTGTGTGTTGCTCTTGTGTTTATTATGAATTATCTGTTTGTTACTTGTGGATACTAGGATTCTTGATAATATCTTGTTTGAGTCTGCAGTTGTAATGATGAATTTACTGCTAAGGTCCCTAGGATTGTATACGGAGTGATTCGGTGGGTTGGTGGTAGTTTTTTAAAGTCGTGACGCTTGAATTCATGTATACATTGCTTAAATGCATGAGTTCTATTCACACATTGTGATTGCTTTTCAAATTATTTACAGATGTAAAAGTACGTAAGTTTCTTACTTTTTAATTTCCTATTGAAGTCTTTTCTTTGGATTAAACATGGAGAATGGATTGTAGGAAGGAACGAATCCCGTTGTTATAAGATTAAAGGGTGAGAGAAAGAAGCTTTTGTCTGGAGAGAGGTGGAAAATTGAAAGTGGTGATGTCATAGAGTTGATACCTGGCCATTACCTATTTAAGTATGTTAGCACAGCTCCAAAGGATGAAACTTCAATGATCAACAAACAAAAAAGGCCTTTCAGTGAAGAAAGTATTACTGACAAAGTTCAGATGCATGGTAAGAAGAAAGCTCGAGAAGTCTTTCAAGAGGAAGCTTCAGAAAAGGTATGAGTTTCTTTTTTTCCTCATTTGGCTCTGAGTAGGTAGAGTCTAGCTAGTACGTTGTCGGAAAAAATATAAAGTTTCAATTAATTTACTAGTTAAAGCATATCTTTGGCGTACAGAATATGCTGCACAACAATGGCCAAGAAACAGAAAGCTCTGTAGAGGCCATACGCCACTTTAGGGTTCCCAAGCATAAGTTACCACTCACATTCAGATTGATGAGAGTGCGTGAGCTGCCAGCATGGGCAAATACAGAAGCTGTTTCTGTTAATGATGTTATTCAGGTATGCATTATGGTTTTTCTGTGATTGGTTCTGTTTGCATGAGATGTTGGTCCTCCTAGGTGCATTAGTGTTCGCGAATTAGTGAAGGGTGAAAACAAATGTGATATCAAGTTCTCCTTTGAATTGCCTGAACTGATGTTTCCCTAGTGTACTCATGATTCTAACTTCTTTCCTTTCTGAGTCTTAAGAGCCTTTTATATATTTATTAATACTTTTCTACAAAAGAAGTTTATAGGAATTATATGGCAGCGTAGACTTTGGAGCTATGTTGTTTAACAAGTTCCAAGTGCTCACTATGTGCAAGTGTCCTACAGATTGTTTCTACTTATTAGAACATCTCACATTGGTCGAGGGAATGGATTGTTGTCTCCTTATATAGTTTTTGACAATCCTCACCTCATGAGCTAGCTTTGTGGTTGAGTTCGACCGAAAATCCATTTTCTTTAAATGGTATCATAGATAACCCATCCCTATTCCAATTTTGGGCCTCCATGTTATATTTTCCACACTCCAACTGTCCGGTCCAAAACATGCAAAGGTGTTAGAATGTCCCACGTTGGTTGAGGGAATGGGTGCTGAGGTCTTCTTTTATGGTTTTGGACAATCCTCATCTCATGATCTAGCTTTCCAGGATGACTTAGGCCCAAGGTCCATTTTCTTTACACTACAAATATGATAATTGATGAACCCTTTTATGCGGGCCTGTAACTGTTGGATATTGTCTATGTTTTGTGTTGGTGGCTTGACTTTGGTTCCCTGTTTCATCACAGGGTAATGTGCTTGTAGCTATCCTTTCGAATTACATGGTGGATATGGATTGGCTACTTTCTGGTGAGTTCTGTCATTTTTTTTTTTTTATTTTCATTTGTTTTCTTGTTTCTTATTTTGTCCCATGGTATGTTTCTCCTTTTATTTACGTGTTTTGACGTTGGGTTGTTCAATGAAGTGGTTCCTAGCTTGCAATTCTGGCCAAGTTTACACCTATTGCTTATGGAACTATCTGATCGTTTTTCTTTTCAAACTTTTCTGTTGTAAATTTCACTTGTTTACATTACCTCAAAGTTCATTTGCATGCAGTCTTATAAGTATCTCTTTACATGTATCTTATCTGTGGTCATTTGTGGTTGCCATTGTTTGTTAGTTTACATTACTCCACTCTTATTTGCTTATGGACTGAGTTAATATTTTTGTCTGAAGACTGGTTTCCTGGTCCTTTCTAATGCAGCATGTCCAGCTCTTAAACGGATTCCTAATGTTCTCGTCATTCATGGAGAAGGTGATGGTGTCATGGAGCATATGAAGGTTAAAAGTCTTAAATTATGAGAATCTGATGTCGTTGGAGCTTTTCTTTAGTGAATTTTTTTTTACTTCATTATCTTTTTCCTTTACAGAGAAGCAAGCCCGCGAATTGGATTCTGCATAAACCTTCTTTACCAATTGCATATGGAACACACCATTCAAAAGCCATGATTCTTGTCTATCCAACAGGAGTGAGAGTTATTGTACATACTGCAAACCTGATCTATGTTGATTGGAATAACAAAAGCCAGGGATTGTGGATGCAAGATTTCCCATGGAAGGATCAAAACAATTTGGGCAAGGATGGTGGATTTGAAAATGATTTGGTTGATTATTTAAGTGTTTTAAAGGTACAGATGAATTCACACCCCGATGAAGAATGACTTTCCATTATCAAATAACTTTCGATGTTTAAAAATTCATTAAATTGAAGTACGTTAAAGTTTTAGCCACTTTTCCTCTGACGTATTTTTCATACAGTAGTTTGAAAATATCACCATCTTGACTCTGCACTTGGTTCATCCTTCCTACTTATGCTTCTTTTTTATTGTCAGACTATCGGGGAAGAAACATTATTGACTTTTCATTAGTGGCCAATCTTCATACTCACAAAAATATTGACATAAAAAAGGAATGTCTGATAATTAAACAATCCTACTTTCACTGTTATAGACCTTATATAAAGCACCTTTGGACAGTAAACTAACATTGAAGAGACATTAATGGCTTTTCAATTTGTTTGCCAATCTTCATGCTCTCGAAAACTATAGGCTTGCAAAGAGGAATGTGTGAATTCTAACTTTCTCTTCATTTTTGTCTTTAGCTTTTATTCAACTTTTTGTGCTAATTGCAATGACCAAGTCCCCATTGCACTACTATTATTTTCTAACCTCAAGAACTGCATCATTTCGTGAAGCTTATTACAAGGGATGGTATAGAGTGATGTTTGGATAAGCTTACCTTGGATCTTAAACAAGGAAATTTTGGTTCATGTGCAAAGAAATAAAATATAATCATGAACAGCCTCTATGCAATTAAATATGAAGTAGTACAGTTTTTTACCGCAATAAAGAAATTGACAAGTGTTCCATTGTATGTGGAGAGCTATGATTATATGTATCTGTAGATGCTGGTGTCTGCAATAAATCAGGACCAAAAAATTTCACAATTTCCTGGTGTCTGCATTCTGATGACATTTAGCTTTTTCCCTTCTTCTGAATTCACCCTCTTCTATCGGAGTATTTCCTTATTCCTTGACCTTGTTTAATTCTGTTAAAATTTGCAGTGGCCTGAATTCACTGCTAATATACCAGCCTTTGGAAGCTGCAAGATCAATTCCTCATTCTTCAAGAGATTTGATTACAGTAGTGCAGCGGTATTTGCTCATTTCTTTTACTGTAATGATATTCTGTCTCCAGAGCTGAAACCCCATCTCCTTTGTGCTCATATTTCATGTGGTGGTTCAGTGTTCAGACGCTGTGATGCCTGAGATTTTACCGACCCCCGGGAGATAATATTCGTTTACTGTCAGCTCTCTTCTCATTTACAGTTCATAGGCAGCCTCACCACTAAAAGGGAGAAACACATTTACATTTTGAAGCTAGCGTGTCATTGTTTGGTGAAAAAGTTTGCTTTCACGTGTGTAAAAATAGGACAGGAAGGCCTGTATTACTGAATACTATGCCCTTTTCACTAGTTATGTTACGCGACGCCTTCCTGAGATGCTTTGGAAGGGTAGCGTAAGGCTAGGCAATCGATGTCAGTACGATTGCCGTCCGCCAACTGAGGTCCCCTCCGCACGCTAGACTAGATTGTCAGTGCCGTGCGGGAAAATCAATTCGTAGGCAACAAGAGAAATGAGAGCAGCGGAAGCTTTGGTTGGATTTTTGATGATGATTGTATTGATGATGAAAAAGCTATTACAAAGCTAATGCGGTGTCGAGGGGGCGAAGACACCAGTACAGAGAATTGAATGCTTGCTGAAAATGTTTGAATGCTGATACCCCCCTAATAATGCTTAAAAAATAAAAACCCAAATTACATGAGTAGACCTAATGCGAGCTCTAGGAGCACAATGAATATAAAACAGTAAACCTATTCTATATTTACAATGAAAGGAACTTAGTCTTCTATGATGTAGAAATACTAAGTCCAATGGCAGCAATCTTGTCTTGACGATCAGGGTCTGCGCGCGCGTTGCTGTCTGCGCGTGCGGCACTATTGATGATGGCCCGCGGCGGGGCGCTGGCACTTGTGCTTGGATCATGGTTGATGCGCGCGGCCTTGGCTGTGCTCGCGGCATCGTTTGGCTGTGCGGCATTGTCTGCGCGCGCAGCATGGTTGACACTCGCAAGCCGCTGGGCGCCGGCAAGGAGTGTTGGTGGGGCGACAGAGGCACTTGCGCACTTGTCACTTGGCGCGGCCAAGACCACGGGGCCGTCCGTGGCGCTAGGCTTTGAGAGGCTTAGGACGCCACGGGGCGCGTCCAAGGGGTCATGGGGCGAGGCTGGCAAGCCGCCCATGACAGTATGTATGTAAGTATATACGTACGTATATACGTATGTACGCACGCACGTATGTATGCATGTATGTTGGCTCTAACTTCAGTTTGACTTTGATAGAATGAAAGTTTGAGGAGAAAAAATTCTTATATTCAATGAATTAAATCTGTACAAGTGTCATGAATTTATACAAAAAAGAGTTCTACAAAAGATGGTAACAATCCCTTGACTCAAGGAGATTCCTGATTTCAAGGGATTTTCTGTTTAACCATTTTCCTAAAAATATCTACACCTATATCTCCTAAAGATCATACAAATATGATAAAATCAGAATCTTTTATCTTTTTTCCTTTAACTCTGCACTCCCCCTCAAGTTGGTGCATAGATATCAATCATGCTCAACTTGCTAACTAGAGATTCAAACTGTGGCTTGAATAGTCCCTTAGTGAGAATATCGGCTGTCTGTTGAGAAGTCTGAACAAAGGGCATGCAGATTACTCCATCTTCAACCTTTTCTTTTATGAAATGTCTATCTATCTCAACATGTTTTGTTCTATCACGTTGAATTTGGATTGTGACAATTCTAATTGCAGCTTTGTTGTCACAATATAGTCTCATAGGCATTGTAACAGGTCTTCTCAGCTCCTCTAAAATTCTCCTGAGCCAAATTATCTCACATACTCCATTGGCCATAGCACGAAATTCTGCTTCTTCACTACTCCGGGCTACCACATTCTGCTTTTTGCTCCTCCAGGTTACAAGATTACCCCATACATTAGGTAGAATACCCAGAGGTAGACCTTCTGTCTGAGATCGGGCCTGCCCAATCAGCGTCTGTATAAGCTTCAATCCTTTGATGTTCACCTTTTCCAAAGAATAATCCTTTCCCTGGTAAACCTTTAATGTATCTTAATATCCTATAAACTGCCTCCAATTGTTCTTCACGAGGAGAATGCATAAATTTACTTATCAAACTTACTGCGAAAGCTATATCTGGTCTTGTATGTGATAAATAGATAAGCTTTCCAACTAGTCTTTGATATTGTCCTACGTCCGCCGGTTTTCCCTCCTTCATCCCAATTTTTTTATTGGGATCTATTGGAGTTTCTGCTGGGCGACATCCGCTCATCCCAGTTTCGTCAAGTAAGTCAAGTACATACTTACATTGAGAAACTGCAAGTCCTCTTTTTGATCTAGCTACCTCCATACCCAAGAAGTATTTCAATAGTCCGAGATCTTTGATTTCAAATTCTGAGGCTAGTTTCTTCTTCAAGGCTTCTATTTCTATTGAGTCATCCCCTGTTAGAATTATGTCGTCCACGTACACTATTAAAACTGCTGTCTTCCCTTCTTTTGAGTGCTTTGTGAACATTGTATGGTCTGCTTGTCCCTGAACATATCCCTGCTTCCTCACAAACTTGGTGAATCTTTCAAACCATGCTCTCAGAGACTGCTTTAGCCCATATAAAGATTTTCTCAGTTTACAAACTCTCGAGCCATACCTGTTTTCAAATCCTGGAGGAGGTTCCATGTAGACTTCTTCCGATAAGTCCGCCATTAAGGAATGCATTCTTTACATCAAGTTGTTGAAGAGGCCAGTCCAAGTTCACTGCAATACTCAGAAACTCGAATAGTATTTAGTTTTGCCACCGGCGCAAATGTCTCCAGATAGTCAATCCCGTAGGTTTGTGTGAAACCTTTGGCCACCAGACGTGCCTTATATCTCTCTAAGGACCCATCTGATCTGAACTTTACTGTGAACACCCATTTTGCAGCCAACAGTCTTCTTTTCCTTTGGCAAATCTACTACCTCCCACGTTTTATTTTTTTCAAGAGCCATTATTTCTTCAAGAATTGCTTCCTTCCACTTGGGAACTTTTAGAGCATCCTGCACATTTCTTGAAATTTCCACACTAGATAATTGTGAGCAGAAAGCAGAGAACTTTTGGGAAAGATTTTTAAAAGACACAAAATTGGATATGGGATACTTTGCACAATGTCTGACACCTTCCTCAAGGCAATGAGAAGGTCAAGATCACTAGAATCGGACTGGACAGGACTAGACTCGGATAAGTTTATAGGGGAGTTACCTTGAGGATTAGTAGAATCTTTGGGTTTAGATTCTTGACAGTGCCAAGTAATTCCAGTCTCATGTCTTTGATTTTTGCTCCTTCTTGAGTAGATAATAAGCTCTTTTGTACCTATTTGATCATTTGCTTTATTTGTATCAATGTCATGATTTTTTCTTGAAGATTTAGATTCCAGATTTTCACTATCTAAAACATCAAATTCTAGAATCTGTTTCAAATTCTAAAATTTGATTCTTTCCTAGGTTTAGAAAGATCAAGAAATTGAAGTGAATAATCTCTTAATTTCTCCCCCTGAAGATGAGACTTAAAATATGGTTCAGACTCAAAGAAGGCAACATCCATCGTAGTGAATGTTTTTCTCTTATGTGGATCATAACACTCGTATCCCTTCTGATTTGGTGCATATCCCTCAAACACACATTTTTTGGCTCTATTTCCCTTGAGTTCTGTTATGAATAAAAGCAGTACATCCAAAAACTTTCAAAGGTAAATCATTCATCAACCTAGAAGAAGGAAAAGTCTCCTGAAAAACACTTAGGGGTGTCTTGAACTGTAAAACTTTTGAAGGCATTCTGTTGATAGAAAAAATGGCAGTTAGAAGAGCTTCCCCCAGAGATACTTAGGAACATTACTAGTAAATAATAAAGCCCTAGTAACCTCTAAGAGATGTTTGTTTTTTTCCTCTGCAACCCCATTTTGTTGAGGAGAATCTGGACCCGATCTTTGTTGTACTATGCCTTTTTCTAAGAAAAAATCCCCTAATGCTTCATTAAGGTATTCTCTTCCATTGTCACTCCTAAATATTTGTATCTTCACTTGAAATTGTGTTTCAGTCATAGTATAAAACATTCTAAAGATCTCTTTGACTTCAGATTTGTCTTTCAATAAGTATACCCAACTAAGTCTCGTATGATCATCAATAAAGCTTACAAACCATTTTTTCCCTGTCATTGTAGGAATTCTAGATGGTCTCCAAACATCACTGTGAATTAGGTGAAAATGTTTAGTAGCTTTATATGGCTTAGATGGGAAAGAGGTTCGGTGATGCTTCGCAATTTCATAAACTTCACAATTGAAAAGAGATGGACTTTTATTATTAAATAAACTCGGAAACAAATGTTTTAAATAGAAAAAACTAGGATATCCCAACCTATAATGCCAAAGCATAACATTATTACAAATGGAATTAGAGTTCAAATAGGTACTTGGAGATTGAAAACTAAAATTAGATCCATCCTCGAAGACATAAAGACCTTAACTTTCTCTAGCACTGCAAATCGTCCTCCCTGAGATTGGTTCCTGAAATTCACGACGGGAAAAATAAAAAATGGCACGACAACGAAGGGCACGAA
>MCJB01016535.1:0-16922 GCA_002018475.1 Nicotiana obtusifolia
ATGTCCTCGATTGCTTTGATCTTGTCCGGGTTAATTTCTATCCCTCTGTTCGAAACCATGAATCCGAGGAACTTCCCGGACCCTACTCCGAACGCGCATTTCTCCGGGTTCAGCTTCATGTTGTACTTTTTCAAAATGTTGAAGGTTTCCTGCAAATGACTAAGATGGTCCTCTGCTCGCAGAGACTTAACCAACATATTGTCAATATAAACCTCCATGGTTTTCCCTAGTTGGCTTTCGAACATCTTATTTACCAGGCGCTGATAAGTAGCCCCGGCGTTCTTAAGCCCGAATGGCATCACATTATAGCAGTAAGTGCCATACTTAGTGATGAAGGACGTTTTTTCCTGGTCGTCCTTGTCCATTCGAATCTGGTTGTACCCAGAATAGGCGTCGAGAAAACTTAACGTCTCGTGGCCGGCCGTGGCATCGATCATTCGATCGATGTTGGGCAGTGGGAAGGAGTCTTTAGGACAAGCCCTGTTTAAATCTTTATAGTCTATGAACATTCTAAGTTTGTTGCCTTTTTTAGGAACTACTACTATGTTAGCTAACCACTCGGGATATTTTACTTCCCGAATGGATCCTATATTTAGCAATTTGGTTATCTCTTCTTGAACGAAGGCCTGCTTGATTTCTGATTGGGGCCTCCTCTTCTGCTTGACCGGCCGAAACTTTGGGTCGACACTTAGCTTATGTGTCACAATTTCCGGCGGTATGCCTGTCATATCTAAATGGGACCAGGCGAAACAATTCTCATTAGTTGAAAGGAAAAAAAGTAATTTGCTCCTGAGCTCGGGGTTTAAGCCCGAACCCAGGTATACCTTCTGATGGGGCGCGTCTCGTCGAATTGGGATTTGTTCCAATTCTTCGACCGTCGATCTGGTAGCATCGACTTCATCAGGGGTCACAAAGGATCGGGGGACCCCAAAGCTATCGTCATCGGACTGCTCCCATCCGTCCTCCTCTGTTGAAGGCGGCCTTTGTGGTTGCTATTTGGATTCTTGTTTGGGATTTGTAGGTTTCGACGTTGTTCCCTCTATTGCGAACATTTCCCTAGCTGCATGTTGCTCCCCATAGACGGTGATGACTCCATCATCTGATGGGAACTTTAACATCTGATGCAGGGTAGATGGCACTGCCCGGATGTCGTGTATCCATGGCCTGCCGAGCAGGGCATTGTACCTCATGTCACCTTCTATTACACAAAATTTTGTCGCTCTGGTTGTCCCCGCCACATCGACCATCAATGTTACTTCCCCCTTTGTTGTTTTCGAAGCCATATTAAAGCCGTTGAGTATCCTCACCTCCGAGATGATCCGATCGGACAGGCCCAATTGTTCGACGACCCAGGACCGGACTATATTTGCTGAACTCCCGGGATCGACTAGAACACGCTTTATTCGTGTATCCTGTACCAACATCGATATTACTAGCGCGTCATTACCAAGCCTTCGATCTCCCTATCACTGAAGCATAGGGTCCCCTCGGGCGCATAGTCTCGGGTACGTTTCTCTCGAGTGATTGAGATTTTAGTGCGTCTTAGCATCGGAACTTGAGGTACATCCATTCCTCCAATTATCATATCGATGGTGTGTTTTGGCTCCTTTTGGCTAGTTGGTCTATCCCTGTTCTCGTAGTGGCTTTTCGCTCGGTCGCTGAGAAATTCTCGGAGGTGACCATTATCTAGTAGCCGGGCTACCTCTTCTCTCAGCTGCCTGCAGTCTTCAGTCCTATGGCCATGAGTGCCATGATACTTACACAAGAGGTTAGGATCCCTTTTGGAAGGGTCTGTTTGTAGAGGTCTGGGCCACCTGGTGTCTTTTATTCGGCCGATTGCTGATACCAAAGTCGCTGAATCGACGTTGAAATTATACTCGGACAACCGGGGTGCTTCATGTCGATCGTCGAGTCTCTCGACGTTGCCCTTTGGAAACGGCCTTCTATTTCTTTGATTTGTTTCATATTTGTTCTCTTGCCTTGGAACCCTGGGTCCCCTCGATATAGCTCGTCGGTCTTCTGGATATGGTCGGTGTCTGTCCTTGTTTGGCCTTGGTTCCCGAAAATTGTCCCTTCGGGATCGGTCAAAGGTTTTGGCTGTGTAGGAAGAAACTGAAGGCACTCCAACTTGATCGTCCTCTATCCTGATTTTGGACTGATACCGATTATGAATATCCGCCCAAGTAATAGCCGGATATTCGATCAGGCTTTGCTTGAGTTGTCTTGAAGCCGATGAACTGCCGGTGTTCAACCCTTGAGTGAAAGCCTGTACCGCCCAATCATCTGTGACCGGAGGTAAGTCCATTCGTTCCATCTGAAATCGAGAGACGAATTCTCTAAGTGTTTCATTGTCGTGCTGTCTGACTTTGAATAAGTCGGACTTCCTAGTTTCAACCTTGATAGCCCCTGCATAGGCCTTAACGAACGTGTCAGCCAGCATAGCGAAGGAATCAATGGAGGTCGGTGGTAAGTTGTGGTACCACATCATCGCTCCTTTCGACAAAGTTTCCCCAAATTTCTTTAGGAGAACAGACTCGATCTCATCATCCTCGAGATCATTCCCCTTTATTGCACAAGTATAAGCCGTCACGTGCTCGTTGGGGTCCGAAGTCCCTTTATATTTTGGAATATCGGGCATTCGGAACTTCTTCGGGATCGGCTTCGGGGCAGCACTAGACGGGAATGGCTTCTGCACGACCTTTTTGGCATCTAAGCCTTTCAGAACTGGAGGAGCACCCGGTATTTGGTCGACTCTTGAGTTGTATGTTGCGACCTTTTTGTTGTTATCCTCAAATTTCTTTTCCCCGGTCTCAACTCGTTTGGTTAATTCTTCGAGCATTTTGATAATTTCGGAGTTAGCCTCCGAACTGCTCTCATTCGGTTGTGTTGAGGCCGGTTCATCTTGTTTGGGCGCAGCCTGGGGAGGGACATTGTCCGTTCCCACCTGGTCCTGAGCTCGGTTTTGTAACTGCGCTATCGCCGCCTGTTGGGCTTGTAGCATGTCGAATATCATTTTTAGGCTAATTGCTTCTTCTCCATTTTCCTGAATTCCTGAACGATTTTCACCCCGAACGCTGTGTGGAGAGCCTGGCGCCTGGTTGGCGTCAAATGCTATTTGGGAATTGACATCTACTGGACCTTCGTGCTCGGGTATGACATTATCTCCAACTCGATTGTTCAGTTCATTGTTGGTTAGAAGTGAGTGTGCCATGCTTTACCTGGTGACCTGAAAAACAGAAATTTCTGCAAAGAACAAGTGTAAAATTGTGTTTGAAAAAAGATGTGTCAAAAGTTTACTAATATCCTTGGCCCCACGGTGGGCGCCAAACTGTTTTCCCTTAAAATTGGATAACAATTAAATTTGTTCGTGGTACTAAGGATCCGTAAACCAAATTGATACTGAATACTAATGCGATAAAAATGATTGTAAAAAGTGATGAAACCGTAGATTATGATGAGCAGTATGAGAGAATATAAATCCCTTGTAGCAGTGACAATAATTGTATTAAGTAGCTGAAGAGGAAGAGTTTTTCTTGATAAAAATCAGATGATCCCCAATATGAACGAAATATGCTTCTTATAGGCTAAAATCAGAATCCTAAACGAGGTAAATAACTGATTACAAGGTAAATCCCCTAAAATCCGGGGTAGGATCTCCCCAAATCGCGCTGTAACGGCTATGACGGTTGAGATAATTACTCCTGGCGAAATATCCGGTAACTGGCGAGATGTGCGGTTCGAAGCCGGTCTTCGATCCTTTAGTATCGGTCGGTCACGTCGATTCTTACCGTCCCGGTCGCTCCGGCTATCGAGCTCGACCTCTTGTTTTCGGACCGAATTAACTCGGCCTTGTACTGCCTCCGTTACGACTTCCTTTAGTTAGGTCTGGCCCGTTTGCACTTGATTATAACCGACCCGAATTCATATAAAAGCATTTTACCCAATACAATGTTCTATATTAAGATCCTAACTGGTTTTGTCCATATTAAATGGTAAGATTTCTTTTATTAAATTAAATGTTCATTCTCAAGGCCTCATGAATATGTCTGCCATGCTCAGTTATTCCCCTATTCAATTCTTAATTCTACAGTTATTCCCCATTCTATTGAGATGAACTATATAATGTACCTGAGTACTAAATTTTGAGTTGACGATTTGTCCACTTCTAGCTCTCGATCTGTTGCCTTTCTTTTCAATTGCAATCGATTGCGTATTGGCTAATGATCCAAAACCTTTTTACTGTTTCTCTTTAACCTAAATCTCCAATACGTGGGCCATCAGGAAGAAAAATGTGGGCCTACACCACTTCTTCATATTGTCTGAATTATTTTATTACCTTTGACTAATAACTACAAATAAAAATTAATTCTTCAATTTCACAATTAATAAGTATATCAAAATTCGTCATCCAATGTTAAACGAGCTATACCATAGAAAAGAGAAGTATGAATATTTCGTCGTTACACTCATCTTATCTTTTTATATTTACACCATATACGCCTCATATAACTTATTTGAAAACTTATTAACAACTATAACTATCCAAGAGTCAGAATCTCTACTAAATCATAGTTAGATATGTTTAAGTCTTTCTAATCAAATCATGTAAACTTCCGTATGAGGAACTTCCTCGCACATGTCAATCGTGAATACCCTTCTGTGTTATTCTAAGACCATAAGAAACAACAAATCTAATATCATTTACCTGACAATTGTGCATTACATAGCACAACACCAATCAGTCCATGCAAATATATGATGACCCGATAGGTCATCTAGAGTTTTATGTCTTAATTCTGTATTTCGAAACCTCAAATAGCTTCTTTTTGCCTTTCTCGATTTGTGTGCGCAGTCTGTTTTCTTTTTCCGAAAAGCTTTTGTGTGAAATACTAATTAAAATGTGAATTTGTGCCTTAAAAAATCTATTTGAGTTGGCTTCGGTCAACGTTTTGAGCAAATGATCCCTGATACGTGTTTTGACAGTCCTGATGGGTCCGTATCGTGATTTTGGACTTGGACGTATGTCCGGAATCAAATTCGAAGGTCCCTAGCTCGAGTTATCGCAATTTGTTGAAACTTTGAAGTTTAAAGGTTTAAAGAACTCATAATTTGACCGATGTTTGACTTTGTTGATACCGGGTCTAAAATTTGGTTCGGTAACCTAGTATAGGTCCATTACGATATTTATGACTTGTCTGCCAAATTTGGTGCAAAACGGAAGTGATTTGACATGATTCGGACATCTAGTTGTTAAAATAGAAATTCTTAAGTATCATTAAAATTTTCATTTGATTTTGTATCGGATTCGTAGTTCTAGGTGTTATTTTGGTGTTTTGATCGCACGAGCGAGTTTGTATGAGGTTTTTGGACTTGTGTGCATATATGGTTTGGAGCCCCGAGGGCTCCGGTGAGTTTCGGATAGCCTATGGACCATTTGAACTTAGAAAATTTCTGGTTTCTTGAGTTTCTGTTGTATCTGGTGTCATGTGCTTCGCGATCCAGAAGCCTTTCCCGCAATCGCGAAGTGGAGTTCAGGGGAGGATTTTCTTCATCGCAAACGCGACCAGCTTCTCGCGAACGTGTAAGGGCATGGGCCTGGGAGGGGGATACTAACCATCACTCTTAGCGAACGCAGCACTAGGATCGCGAACGCAGGGATAGATGGGTGCAAGCTTTCGCGAACGCGAAGGGTACCTCGCAAACGCGTAGGCCAATGAGCTATTGTGCTTTGCGATTGCGTCACGCCCTACACGAACGCGAAGAAGGCCTGATGCCAGTGATTTAAAACAGTCCAAAAATGGGATTTCTTTCATTTTTCATAAACTCTCCATTAGAGCTCGGCGTATAGGAGAATTTGAAAGGAAAACTCAACACCAATTCATAGGTTTGCACACTTTAACTCATTTTCTTCCATTTCTAACATCACCAATTAATTTCTAGCCCTAATCTCTATTCTTCCATGGTATAAAACTAGGGATTTAGGAAGAATTGGGGGATTTTTGCAAATTCGGGATTTAGACCTCAACTAGAGGTTGGATTTCAAAACTAATTACATAATTGGGCTCGGGGGTGAATGGGTAAATGGATTTTGATCTGAACCTCGGGTTTTGACCAAGCGAGCTCGGGGTTGACTTTTTTTGACTTTTTGGGAAAGGTGTAAAAATCCCATCTTTAAGTATTGTAATTGATTTCCTTAGCATTATTTGATATTATCGAGTTGATTGTGGTTATATACGAGTAGTTTGGATGCGGATTCTAGAGGAAAGGCTCCGGTAGAGCTCTAAGTTGACTGCGGAGTGAGGTAAGTGTCGTGGTTAACCTTAACTTGAGGGATTATGACTTGTTTGCCTATTTGCTACGTGTTTAAATATTTGGGTACAATGTATATGTGAATTGACGAGTACTTATGCGTTGTGATTGGGTTAAAGCAGTGGGTGAGACTTGTTTCTTGTAATTTATATCCTTCTTTGATTACGATATCCATGCTTAGACTAGTTTATTACTTAATTGATCGTTCTTTACGCATTTATGAACTATTTGTGAAAATTGAGTATTTTTAGAAGTTGAGGTTTGGTATTGTAGAACCGTTGTTGACGTAAGGTTTATTCTTGCTTATTCTATCTCCCTATATATGTATTTTATATATATATATATATATATATATATACATATATATATATATATATATGTATATTCATTGCTACATGGTAAGGGAGAGTGTTAAAGCAAGAAGGTTGATGCTGTGTTGATTATTGTTTTCTTATTGATTAATACATAGTGAGGAAGAGAGTTAAAGCACGAAGAATGATGTCGTGCCGTATTTATTATTTCATAATGAAATTGAGAGTAAAAGCACGATGGGTGATGCCGTGCCGTATTTATTATTTTTATGGAGAGATTGAAAGTAAAAGCACGAATGGTGATGTCGTGCCATTATTATTGTTTCATGGTGAAATTGAGATTAAAAGCACGATGGGTGATGTCGTGCAGTCTTTATTCTTTTTGTTTACCCGTTTTCATTGGTTGAAGGTTTATTGACTGATTCATGTTATCATTTCCTGTGTTATATACTGTATCTTGTACCGTTTTTTGCGTGTCCCCTCCCTCTAGTATGTGTTTAATCTCTATTTGTTGTTATGTTGTATATATATTCTCGCTTGTACAAGTTTAATTACATGAGTGTTCTATCATAGCCTCATCACCACCTCATCGAGGTTAGGCTTAGCACTTACGGAGTACATTGGGTCGGTTGTACTCATACTACACTCTACACTTCCTGTGCAAATTTTGGTACTGGTCCCAGCTGTACATGAGGTGCATCAGCTTAGAACATGGAGACTCGAGGTAGATCTGCTGGCGTCCGCAGACCTTGAAGTCCCATTCCCTTTTATTCTTTCACTTTTCATTTCATTCAAGACGGTTGTACTTATTTCAAACTTTATTTTAGAACTTCTAGAAGCTCGTGCACTTGTTGCTCCATATCCCGGTTGTACTTAGATATTATTGGTTATTATGCTACTTTGTACTTTGTTTAGTTTTATTTCAGTTTAATTGGTTTTACTTATTTGAATTGTTTAAAAACTAGCTCAAGAATTTCTCTAACGTTGGCTTGCTTAGCAAGTAAAATTTTAGGCGCCATCACGGTCCCGAAGGTAGGAATTCTGGGTCATGACAAGTTTGTATCAGAGCAATAGGTTGCCTAGGTCTCACGAGTCACGAGCGGGATTAGTAGAGTCTTGAGGATCGGAAGGGAGACGTCTGTATTTATCTTCCTGAGGCTATGGAGTTTAGGAACAATTTCACTTCTATTCTTCTCTGTCGTGTGATTTTATTCTGTCATTGATGATTGAACTCTTCTATTCTTGCTCTCTCGCAGATGGCGAGGACACATACTGCATCTTCAGCTGGACAGCAGCCAGAGCCCCAGCGGCAGCTCCTAAGAGGGGCATAGGTCAAGGCCGAGGTCGCGCTAGAGGCCGAGGCAGAGGCAAAGCTCAGCCTAGAGCTCGAGTAGCAGCACCAGCAGTGAAGCCTCAGGTGGATTTTGATGAGGTGGTTCCAACTTAGACTGTGCCTATTAGACCGGCTCAGGTCCCGGAGGGGTTCATTGCCACTCCAGTGCTTCAGGAAGCTATAGCCCGTTTGTTGGGACTTATAGAGAGTATGGCGCAGGCCGATAAATTTCCGGTGGCACCAGCCGTCCCCCAGGCTGGGGGAGGAGCATAAACTCCCACTACTCACACTCTAGAGCAGATGGCTCCCCAGTATCAGACTCCAGCTGCCCCGCCAGTTGGGGTAGTTCAGCCAGTTGTTAGCCCATAGGCCGGTGATAGGCCTGCCATATCTTATGAGGGCTTATTGAGATTGGACAAGTTTACTAAGCTCTTTCCAGTTCACTTCAGTGGTGCACCTTCTAAGGACCCACAAGATTATCTTAATCGCTGCCATGAGGTGCTGCAGAACATGGGTATAGTTGAGACCAATGGGGTCGATTTTGCTATGTTTTAGATGACGGGTTCTGCCAAGAGGTGGTGGAGAGATTATATGTTGACCAAACGAGTTGGGTCGCTTGCACTTACTTGGGAGCAGTTCTCACAGCTATTTCTAGAGAAGTTTCTCCCTATCACACTGATAGAGGATTACCGCAGGCAGTTTGAGCGTCTCCAGTAGGGCAGTATGGCTGTTACTCAGTATGATACCCGTTTTGTGGATCTAGCCCGTCATGCTCTTCTCTTGCTTCCTATAAAGAGAGAGAGTTGAGGAGGTTTATTGATGGACTCACTGACCCTATCAGGCTACAGATGGCCAAGGAGACCGGGGTGAGATTTCCTTTCTGACGGCTGCTAATATTGCTAGACGGATCGAGATGGTTCTTGCACAAGAGAGAGGGCATGGGTCTGATACGAGGCCTCGTCATTTCGGTGGGTTCAGTGGTACCTCATCTGGAGGCAGGGGTACTTTTGGTAGAGGCCATCCTCCCAGACCATTTCACTTAGCACTCCAGGCATCTCACAATGCTTCAGGTAGTCGCGGCCCTCATATGTCTCATCCCGATCAGCTAACCTACAGTGCATCCCCGACTCCTATTTGTGCACCTCTGCTCCAGAGTTTTCAAGGTGGTTACTCAGGTCGACAGGGGCAGTTTCAGGGTCAGCAGTCACAATGGCCGAGGTCCTATTATACTTATGGTAATCTAAGGCACATTGCTTGATTTTGCCCTCGGGTACCGGGCAGCTCACAGCAGTAGGGTTCTCGTGCCATGGTTTTGGCACCGTTTGCTTCACCGCCTGCTCAGCCAGCTAGAGGCAGGGGTTAGATAGCCAGAGGCGGAGTTCAGGCCGTTAGAGGTGGAGGCCAGGCCATTAGATGTAGAGGCCGGCAAGTTAGAGGCCATCCCAGGGACGCGGTTTAGAGTAGTGGGGCCCAGCCCCGATTTATAGTTTTTCAGCGAGGCTTAAGGCCGAGTCATCTGACGCTGTTATCACATGTATTGTCCTAGTTTACCATAGAGATGCTTCAGTTCTATTTGATCCGGGCTCTACTTATTCCTATGTGTCATCCTACTTTGCTACATATCTGGTTGTGCCTCGTGATTGTTTGAGTGCTCCTACATATGTGTCCACATCTGTGGGAGATTCTATCATAGTAGATTGTGTTTATCGTACTATTAGGAGTCTCGAGACTAGAGTAGATCGTCTACTTCTTGATATGGTAGATTTTGATGTCATCTTGGGTGTGGATTTGTTGTCACCTTATCATGCTATATTGGATTTTCACGCCACGAAAGTGACCTTAGCCTCGCTGGTGTTGCCTCGAATAGAGTGGAAAGGGACTCCTGGCCACTCTACTAACAGGGTTATCTCTTATATGAAGGCTCGATGTGTGGTCGATAAGGGGTGTCTAGCTTATTTGGCCTATGTCCATGATTCTAATGCGTGGGTTCCTTCCATGGATTCAGTGCCTGTTATTCGTGAGTTTCCATAGGTATTTCCTACAAACCTGTCGGGGTTGCTGCCCAACAGGGATATTAATTTTTGTATTGATTTGGCTCCGAGAACTCAACCTATTTCTATTCCGCCGTACCGTATAGCCCCGTTAGAGTTGAAAGAATTGAAGGAGCAACTACAAGGTTTGCTTGATAAGGGATTCATTAGACCTAGTGTCTCGCCCTGGGGTGCACCTGTGTTGTTCGTGAATAAGAAAGATGGATCGATGAGGATGTGCATAGACTATCGGTAGTTGAACAAAGTCACCATCAAGAAACAAGTATCCATTGCTGAGGATTGATGACTTATTTGATCAGCTTCAGGGTGCCAAGATGTTTTCGAAGATTGGTTTGAGGTCTGGCTATCATCAATTTAAGATTAGGGCATCAGATGTCCCTAAGACAACCTTTTGGACTCGTTGTGTGCATTATGAGTTTCTAGTGATGTCATTTAGGCTGCCTATATGCCCAAGCAACATTTATGGATTTGATGAACCGAGTATTCAATCCCTACTTGGATTCCTTTGTGATTGTATTTATTGACGATATCTTAATCTACTCTCGCATCCGAGAGGAGCACGAGCAGCATCTCCGGATTGTACTTCAAACTCTGAGAGACAGACAGTTGAATGCCAAGTTTTCAAAGTGCGAGTTTTGGACAGACTCAGTCGCTTTCTTGGGGCACATCATATCGGCAGAGAGCATACATGTGGATCCTAAACCTACTTCAGCTACGAAGATCCGGAGTTTCCTGGGTGTGGCGGGTTATTATCGTTGGTTTATGGAGGGGTTTTCATCTATAGCAGCCCCATTGACCAAATTGACCCGGAAGGGTGCCCCGTTAAGATGGTCAGACGAGTGTGAGTTGAGCTTTCAAAAGCTTAAGACTGCTTTGACTACGGCGCCAGTGTTGGTGCTGCCCACAGGTTCAGGATCTTACACGGTGTATTGTGATGCATCTCGTTTTGGGCTCGGTGCAGTATTGGTGCAGGACGGCAGGGTGATCGCATATGCATCGCGGTAGTTGAAGGTTCATGAGAAGAATTACCCTGTTCATGACTTAGAGTTGGCAGCCATTGTTCATACGCTGAAGATTTGGAGGCACTATCTTTACGGCGTGCCGTGCGAGGTCTTCACGGATCATCGGAGTCTACAGTATTTGTTCAAACAAAAGGATCTCAATTTGAGGCAGGGGAGGTGGTTGGAGCTGTTGAAAGACTTGATATCACCATCTTGTATCCTCTAGTGAAGGTCAATGTGGTGGCTAATGCCTTGAGTAGAAAGGCAGTGAGCATGGGTAGCCTTGCGTACATTCCAGTTGGTGAGAGACCGCTTGCATCAGATGTTAAGGATTTGGCCAATCAGTTCGTGAGCTTAGATATTTTGGAGCCCAGCCGTGTTCTAGCTTGTACGGTCGCTCGATCTTCCTTGTATGAGCGCATCAGAGAACGGCAGTATGATGATCCTCACTTGCTTGTCCTTAGGGATACGGTGCGGCATGGTGGTGCCAAGTAGGTTGCAGTGGGAGATGATGCGGTTTTAAGGATGCAGGGTCATATTTGTGTGCCCAATGTGGATGGACTTCGTGAGTTGATTCGTTAGGAGGCCAACAGTTCCCGGTATTCTATTCATCCGAGTGCCGCCAAGATGTATCAGAACTTACGACAACATTATTGGTGGAGGAGGATGAAGAAAGATATAGTTGCATATGTTGCTCGGTGTCTAAATTGTCAACAAGTTAAGTACGAACATCAGAGACCTAGTGGTTAGCTTCAGAAGTTAGAGATTCCCGAGTGAAAGTGGGAGCGTACCACTATGGATTTTTTTGTTGTACTCCTAAGGACTCAGAGGAAGTTCGACGCCGTATGGGTCATTGTAGACAGGTTGACCAAGTCAGCGCATTTCATTCCTATGGCAGTTACCTATTCTTCTGAGCGGTGTGCCCGTGTCTATCATTTCTGATCGAGGTACACAGTTTACCTCGCACTTCTGGAGAATAGTTCAATTTGAGTTGCCCACGCATGTTGAGTTGAGCAGAGCATTTCATCCCCAGATGGACGGACAATCCGAGCGCACTATTCAGATATTAGAGGATATGCTCCGCGCCTGTGTTATAGATTTCAGGGGTTCCTGGGATCATTTCTTGCCACTTGCAGAGTTTGCCTACAACAACAGCTCCAGTCGAGTAATCAGATGTCTCCATATGAGGCATTGTACGGGAGGCGGTGCCGATCGCCAGTTGGATGGTTTGTGCGGGGGGAGGCTCGGTTGTTGGGTACAGATTTGGTACAGGATGTCTTGGATAAGGTCAAGATTATTTAGGATCGACTTTGCATAGCTCAGTCTAGGCAGAAGAGTTATGCCCACCGTCGAGTTCGTGATGTTGCATTCATGGTCGGAGAGAGGGTATTGCTTCGGGTTTCACCCATGAAGGGTGTGATGAGGTTTGAGATTCTTGAGAGAGTGGGTGAGGTGGCTTATAAGCTCACACTGTCACCTAGTTTATCAGCAGTCCATCAGGTGTTCCATCTGTCTGTGCTTCGGAAGTATCACGGTGATCCGTCCCATCTGTTAGATTTCAGCTAAGTCCAATTGGACAAGGATTTGACTTATGAGGAGGAGCCGGTGGCTATTCTAGCCCGGCAGGTTCGATAGTTGAGGTCAAAGAGTTATCCTTCAGTTTGAGTGTGGTGGAGTGGTCATCTGGTCGAGGCAGCTACTTGGGAGTCCGAGTCGGACATGCGGAGTAGATACCCAC
The DNA here is from genome assembly GCA_002018475.1 of Nicotiana obtusifolia. Lineage (NCBI taxonomy): Eukaryota > Viridiplantae > Streptophyta > Magnoliopsida > Solanales > Solanaceae > Nicotiana > Nicotiana obtusifolia. The sequence goes on from MCJB01016535.1 coordinate 12,744, forward strand.
ACCTTTTCACCAGTCTAGGTACTTTTCTATGTCCGTTCGAGGACGAACGATTGTTTTACATATAGAGAATGTGATGACCTGATAGGTCATCTAGAGTTTTAAGCCTTAATTCTGTGTTTCAAAACCTCAAATAGTTCCTTTTTATCTTTCTCATTTTGCGTGCGCGGTCCGTATCTTTTTTCGGAAGGCTTTTATGTGAAATACTGATTAAAATGTGAATTCGTGCCTTAAAAAATCTATTTGAGTTGACTTCGGGCAATATTTTGAGAAAACGGACCTGGATCCATGTTTTCACGGTTTCGGTGGGTCCGTATCATGATTTGGGACTTGGGCGTATGCCTAGAATCGAATGCGGAGATCCCTAGCTTGAGCTATCGCAATTTGTTGAAAATTTGAAATTTAAAGGTTTAAAGAACTCATAAATTTGACCGATGTTTGACTTTGTTGATACCAGGTCTGAATTTTGGTTCTGGAACCTGGTATAGGTCCATTATGATTTTTATAACTTGTCTGCTAAATTTGGTGCAAAATGGAAGTGATTTGACATGATTAGGTGCAAGCCTTTGTGAACGTGAAGGGTAACTCGCGAACGCGTAGGCCAATGAGCTGTTGTGCTTTGCGATCGCGTCACAGCCTTCACGAATGAGAAGAAGGCCTGACGCCAGTGATTTAAAACAATCCAAAAACGGGATTTCTTCCATTTTTTATAAACTCTCCATTAGAGCTCGGCCTAAAGGCGATTTTGAAGGGTAAACTCAACACCAATTCATAGGTTTGTAGACTTTAACTCATTTTCTTCCATTTCTAACATCACTCGTTAGTTTCTAGCCCTAATCTTTGTTCTTCGATGGTAGAAAACTAGGGATTTAGGAAGAATTAGGGATATTTGCAAATTCAGGATCTAGACCTCAACTTGAGGTCAGATTTCAAAACTAATTACATAATCGGCTTGGGGGTGAATGGGTAAATGGGTTTTGATCCGAACCTCGTGTTTTGACCAAGCCCGTTCGGGGTTGACTTTTTTTGACTTTTTAGAAAAGGTGTAAAAATCCTATCTTTAAGTATTTTAATTAATTTCCTTAGCATTATTCGACATTATCAAGTTGATTGTGGTTAGATACAAGTGGTTTGGAGGCAGAATCTAGGGGAAAGGCTTCGGTAGAGCTCTGAGTTGACTGCGGAGTGAGGTATATGTCGTGGTTAACGTTAACTTGAGGGATTAGGGCTTGTTTGCCTATTTGCTACGTGTTTAAATATTTGGGTACAATGAATATGTGAGGTGACGAGTACTTATGCATTGTTGTTGGGTTAAAGCATGTGGGTGTGACTTGTTTCTTGTAATTTATATCCTTCTTTGATTACAATATCTATGCTTAGACTAGTTTATTACTTAATTCATTGTTCTTTATGCATTTATGAACTATTTGTGAAAATTGACTATTTTTGGAAGTTGAGGTCTAGTATTGTGAAACCGTTGTTTACGTAAGGTTTATTCTTGCTTATTCTATCTCCCTAATTATATATATATATATATATATATATATATATATATATATATTCATTGCTACTTGGTAAGGGAGAGTGTTAAAGCACGAAGGGTGATCCCGTGCTGATTATTGTTTCGTTATTGATTAATGCATAGTGAGGAAGAGATTTAAAGCATGAAGGGTGATGTCGTGCCGTATTTATTGTTTCATAATGAAATCGAGAGTAAAAGCACGATGGGTGATGCCGTGCCGTATTTATTATTTTTATGGAGAGATTGAGAGTAAAAGCACGAAGGGTGATGCCGTGCCATTATTATTGTTTCATGCTGAGGTTGAGACTCAAAGCCCGATGGGTGATGTCGTGCAGTCTTTATTCATTTTGTTACCCGTTTTCATTGGTTGAAGGTTTATTGACTGTCTCATGTTGTCAATTCCTATGTTAGATACCGTATCCTGTACCCCTTTTTGCATGTCCCCTCCCACTAGTACGTGTTTAATCACAATTAGTTGCTATGTTGTATATTTAGTCTCGCTTGTACATGTTTAATTACGTGAGTGGCCTATCATAGCCTCGTCACTACCTCATCGAGGTTAGGCTCAGCACTTACGGAGTATATTGGGTCGGTTATACTCATACTACACTCTACACTTCTTGTGCAGATTTTGGTACTGGTCCCAGCTGTGCATGAGGTGCATCAACTCAGAACTTGGAGACTCGAGGTAGATCTACTGGTGTCCGTAGACCTTGAAGTCCCCTTCCTTTTTCCTCTTTCACTTTTCATTTCATTCGAGACAGTTGTACTTATTTCAGACTTTATTTTAGAACTTCTAGAAGCTCGTGCACTTGTTGCTCCATATCCGGGTTGTACTTAGATATTATTGGTTATTATGCCACTTCGTTCTTCGTTTAGCTTCATTTCTGTTTAATTGGTTTTACTTATTTGAATTGTTTAAAACCGGCTCAAGGGTTTCTCTAACGTTGGCTTGCCTAGCAAGTAATATGTTAGGCGCCATCACGGTCCCGAAGGTGGGAATTCCGAGCCGTGACAACATATTAACGTTAAAGTCAGACATCAGCAACACTAATAGAGCGACTATGGTGCCCCATCCCTAAACAAATATCAGACATTTTCTCTATACTCTATCCATAAATAGGGTCTCCTCACTAGGATCGTCACTACCTGTAGAACATTAGGAATACTAAATATGACGAAACCAGTCAATCTATGCCCAAGTTCACTTAAATGTGATTATTTCAAACCATAACAAATTCGCAACTATCCCTCTTCCCTAAATGTGATCCCACATGCACGATAAACACAATCAATAATAGTAGGCTCCCAACTTGGGTAAAATTATACCTTTTTCAGTTGTCGTGTCATTTCGTCAATGTTGCACCCTATTTTGCACTAGTCAAGACAAGATTCAACTTGTGATTTCTCTATTGTTGATGAAAGAGAGTCGCCACCTAATATTTAAAGTTATACTAGGGTACCTATTTAATTACTAAGTTATGATCATTACAGGTCTGCGAACCAGTGAGATTATGGGTAAGGGTTTTTGTTCTTCTAAAGGGAAGGTCTTAGGCACCCCTTAAAATATACTTGAGGTAGCTCCATAGGACTTAGACTAATTTTAAGGAATCAGTTAGTTATACTATTCTTAATTAATACTAAGGCATGGTTACTATATATTAAATGGAATATATATGTATAAGACTTAAGAAGGGTATGGGATTTTTAAAAAGTTATTGAAGGTTAAGAGAGTTTTAAAAGTGGTCCATATTTTAAGGCTTATAATTATTAAGTTAAGAAAGTGATTATCGTTGAAGAATAAATGCTTGTACAATTTTAGAAGATGTACACAAGAAAAAGTGATTCTAAATGTACCTCGATTTTTCTTAAAATTCTGAAGAAGGCGAGTCTTTGAAAATTCATTTGGGCGATCATTTCGTTACTGCTTTTTATGAAAATCTAGTTTCATTCCTTGTTAGTGAAAACTGGTGATTCTTTTCGAATTTCTCTTTGAAAACGGGCTGATGTTTGATTATGTGCCCGAGCTTCAAAAAATCTTTATGAAAGGTGAGTATACAAGATGAGCAAATTATAATTGACAAGGGCGAAGATTAATTACTAATTAATTCCTCTTAAGTCCTATATTAATTTAAGCTTCCCTATGTTTCATATGATATGAAGTATGAAGATAAAGCACATAATCTAATATATGAGTGATGGATACATAATAATAAAATACGATAAGACAACAAAGGCAGTAAGTGAAAAATAATGAAAGCAATAAACTAAGCTATGAAAATAATGAGCAGTAATGGAAGAAGTACGGGAGAGAAGACTAGACTCTAATGATTGGGCCTCAATAAGGTAGGCCCAGCAATTTGAGAGGTGCGGCTATAGCAGACTGGACTCTCCAAAGATACAGCGGGCTAGTTTGGGCCTGAGTTCCTTACGAACTCAACAGGACCAAATATATACATGCCCAAAAAGAAAAAAGGAGGTCATTAGAAGCATTCCCACATTTTCAACATGTTCACATATACATGACAGGTATATAAACAAAATAATTGAAACAAAGAACAATCAATACTGTGGGAAATTATACTAATGTAGTGGTTCTACTTAGCACATAATTCACATTGAAAACCTTTCGTTCTCATTAAACATTAAACCCCCCCCCA